>VXBQ01009056.1:16413-96292 GCA_013400175.1 Phainopepla nitens | reverse complement strand
GCCTGTACACACCACAGTGGTACACACACACTGACCGCCTGTGCACACCCCAGTGGTACACACACACTGACCGCCTGTACACACACACAACACCCCTGTCCTCACACAGCCCTCCAAGCCCAGCTCCGAGCCCCACACAGGCTCTGCTCTCCTCATGCACCAGCCCTGACCTGGCATGGGCAGCCCTACACACTCACAGCAGACTGTCCTCAGCTACAGACTGACACACACACAAACACCACCTGTGCTCACACTTATGTGCCTGTACTCACAGTTCTTCTCATGTGCTTGTATTCACACACAGCCTCCATCATGTACAGGCACCACCTGTGGTTTTGGATGGCCCTCACGCTGCCTCGTCCTCACACACACACACACACACACACACAGAGTCTTCCTCACATACACACAACTGCCATAGGCCATCCACACTCTGGGCAGGAACAGCAGGTCCCTGCACAGACACAGCCCTCCTTGTGCACACCCCAGCCTACTCACACCTGCACCTACATCCATGTGCTTCTCATGCACCTCCCTCCAGCCCTACACACACTTCCTGCTCACACTCTCCACTCCTGCACTGTCTCACTTCGGTCCCCTCTGTGCTTGTGTCCCCCACTGCCACACTGGGGCTTTTCCCCCTCCTCAGGTGTCAGCCTGAGAGGTGAAATGATGGCTTTAGCTTTCCCTTGCCCAGTGACCTGCGGGTGTCACTGGTCTGGGCACACCAGGGCTGTATCACACATGTACATCTTTTCTTCTTCAGCCCTGCACAGCTCCTGTCCAGGTGTCTCCTCAGCAGCCCTGCAGTGGTTACACAGCTGTCGAACAGTTGTCAGCTCCAGATCACTCTGCAAAACTTACACATTGCCACTGCTACATCCTCTCCTACAGGAACTGGCTGATGCCAAAAAGCAGCCCAAGAAACCACCATTTGTGGTACGTAACACTTTTACAGCAGGTCCCACAGCAAGAGCTGACAAAGCGCAGCAGTGAAGGTGACAGGCCATCCCCCCAAGGACTTCTCCATGGATGTGGCCAAGGCTGGATGGTGAAGCTCAATAAAAAGCTACTGCTGTGATGGTCAGCAGAAGTGGACCTGGAGCACTGCTGGCCTCTCAGGCAAGGCTGGATGACTACACTTGGCTCTAGCACAGAGCTACAGAGTCACCTGGTGTTGCCCAAGCCAGGTGACAGCCCAGGACCTCTCCACACAGTTACAGAGGTCAGGATGGCCAAAAAATATCTGTCATGAAACTCTTAGCTAGAGTAAATGGTTAACAGTGCAAACAGTCATACCCTTTACCGGGTATGGGCTGGGCAGAGCTGCTGCCTGCACTCTCAATGCTGCTTCTCACAAAGTACTGAAACACCTACATAAGACCGCCCAAAACATTGACATCTGCCAAAATACATATATTTTTTCAGAAAGAACAGGGCTCTTGTTAAAATTTGCTTTGTGTGTTAGGAAAACAACCCTACAACACCAAATCTCTGACAGCCCTCAGATCCCAGGAGGGCACAGGGCTCTGCTTTTATGTTCCCAATATGCGCGAGGAGCGTGGCTGAGTGAGGAAAACACTTCTGGGGGGTGAAAATCGGTCAGCCAAAAAAGGTCAGTGCGCTGGGGAGCCCCGCCGTGATATTTCCTCCTTCCCGAGCCATCCGGGGAAGCGCGTGCTGCCACAGGTGCCAGGCACACCACAGGACACGAGGGCTGGCCCTCCCCAGGCTGCTGCTGCAACCACTCTGCTGAGCTGAAAATAATCCAGTAGGACACAGAAAAATTATCCAGAACAAATATTTACAAATCACATCCCAGCGCACTCAGGAGTTGCACACGGAGAAGCGGATGGTCACGTGGCGTTGACTACTTTTTCCACATGCTAAATTGTGTTTTAAACGATAGCAACAAAAACATGTTGGATCTTCCCTGCTGTTCCTCTTCTAGGTTAAGCAACAGCTGTGGTCAAGGCCAGGGTGTTGTGCAGTTGGAGGGAGGCGAGCTGGAGCTGCCAGACTCAGCCTGGGAAGGAGCAAGCTCTTGCAATGCCCCATCTCCCACCACCAAATCCCATCCCAAGGGTGCCACCAACTCCCACTGTTCAAACCCAGACCTCCCAGAGGGCTTTAGGTGCATCCTGGCAGGGCATCACTTGTGTTTGACACCTCTCCCATGGCAGTGAGGGTGCACATGGTCTGAGAAAGGCCCAGACCTGCAAAAGAAAGATGCCAGTACTTTGAGATCCCAGTCCTAGGTGCCTGGCAGAAATTTGTCTGTCTCAGTGCATGTGGATGAGGGAGGCTCTCCATGCCCATTGCATGCAACCTAGTATACTCCAAACCAAAGTCGTTCTTGCTTCCACTCAGCCCCCATTTCCTTCTCCTCTCTTCCAGGCAACAGGAGAGTGTGCCAAGGGCACTTGGCTTGGTGCTGTCCCTGCTGATGTGGGGCTGGTCCTCTACTTCCTGCAGCAACATATAAGTCTTCCCACCACCCCAGTCCCCTCCACTCACACCTTCATTCATGTGCTGAGACAAATTCCTCCATGGGCTCTAAAAGGTCATGCTTAGGATGTGCCTCTCTTATACAGCCAGGCAATCAGTGCCAGTTTACAGATGAACCTGTGCAGAAAATACACAGCCAGAACACGTTTGTCTCCCCCAGCTCTCCTATGGTGCCCCCCTGTCCCCCTTTCACCACCAGCCAGACCCTCTCCATGGCTTTAGGTGCTTTTTCTGCACTCCAGAGTACTGAGTTTGCCCTCTCCTGAGCTAACCCCATTCCTCCTGCCTGGAATGAGCCAATGCCTGCTCTGTGTCACCATGCGTGGGTTTTGTGTCCCCTCTTCCAGCAAAGCGCTTGGGCCATAAATGCATCTGCATCTGGCTAGGCCATTCAGAGCATCTGAGATATCCTCCAAGACCTGTGTCCTTTGAGAGCAGCCTGGCCTGCTCCGAGGGGCTTGCTTCACCCCAGCTCTTTGCTTCACCAGCTGTCACCTCTCCATCCCTCACCTTTGGGTCAAGACAGCATGAGGATACAGGCTGCTTCAGCACAACATTCCCATTTCTGCCTCCAACATCCTGGATCCTAAGGACCGTGGCCAAGGGCCTATTCTCAAAATTTCTTCTTCCCCTTCCTTCCTCAAAACAACAGCTTAGGTCTCCTCTTTCCTTCATCTCTCTGCCTTCTGACTCCCCAGCACCAAGGCCAGGTGCTTGGAATCCCACACATCCCCATCCCTGTCCCACAGTCCTCCCAGGAGCACACACAGCTTCAGGCTCCCACAGCCTCAGTCTTCCCCCCTGACATGCCCCTCGTGGTACCCCAACACCACAGCGTCCATCCAAAGCAGCCCCCAGATCAGAAACAGGCACCAGCCTGATCCTTTCTTGCTGTGCAGAGGTGAGGAGTGAGTGCTGGAGAGAGCTGTCATATCCAGGAGAGCTGCAGGAGATGAGCAGATCCTTCTGGGAAAGGAGGCAGCCAGGAGAACAGCAGGACTGCAAAAACTACAGGAGGGCTCAGTGCTGGGAAGGATGTGCCAATCCACCAGCTCTGCCCTGGAAGTAGCAGCTGGATAAATAACAAGAGAACCTTCCATGGCAGAAATCCATGCTGCTGTTTCCTCCTGCAAACAAGTGCCCCAGGCATGCCCCCGCTGAGAGACGACTCGGGGAACGGGTGTGTGCTTTCATGTCCAGTTTTATTAGTGTTGCATTAGTACCATAAAATAGTTGACGAGGTTGAGCACGTTGCGGTTTGTTCCAAAAAAAAGGCTATTTACATTTAATCTGTCTTCATAAAAAACAACCCTAGAACCCAAACAATACAACAATGAAACAGATGGACAGCTCGGGAATCTGCAAAGTGGTAACTTCCCCTCACACACATCAGTCCAGACAAGCCTGGTGGCACGCAGGCCCAGAATTCAGGCCCTTCCCCACGGCTGGGGCACGTCCGCAGCCGGGTAGGCAATGCTCCGGCCACTGTCCAGCCAAGACTGCAACCAGCAGTTGACTGGATGTGGCCCCAGAACAGTGCTCTTCCTTAAGGAAACCAGAGACCTGCTGCTTTATAAGCTGGCACATCCCCTTCTGCCCCAGTCTGTCCCAAAGCACCAGAGTGATCCTTCCTGCAGGAGCCGGCCCTGCCAGGAACATCTCCCACGAGAACACCATTGAAGAAGAGGCTGCAGGGAACCTTCAGGAGATACTGCTGCTCATTTCCGGCCTTCTACTACCAGGTTAAGCCCAGAGGGAGTGTCACATTAAAATGCTGCTCAAATAACTCAAATATCTGCTGAGATCAAGACCCCCCAAGATGAAGGGAACAGACACTGCATCCAACCTAACTTCAAGAAAGCTCCAGGGCCCCAAGCCCTTTACAGCTGCATGGCAGGACTGTCCTAATCCCAGCTTCCCAATCCCTTAGCACACCAAGCAGCAGGAAAAGACCACTGCTTCTGCTTCCTCTTGAGAGCTCCCTCTTAACCTTGGAGATTCCACGTGCAACATCTTCTGCCCTGGCTGTGCAGTGCTCCCACCAGCACACGCTGCTGGTGAGAAACACAACAGGGCCTTTGCTGCAACCACCGGTTAAGCACAGGGCAGTGTGGTTCCTGGCTGAGTGTGATCGTGGAAAGCTAACAGGCACATCTCCTCAGCCCCAGAAACCTCCCAGCCACCTACCCCTGCCCCCTCTGCAGGATAAAGCCACAAGCTTTATCTTGTGTTATAATTAAAGCAGCAAAAGAACCAAAGAGACCATGGATCTCCCCAAACTCATGTGTAATTCAGGAGGACTCTGCAGTTACCGCTGTGATGCAAACGGTGACAATTGAACCGGACAGGAACTGCAGCACTGAGCTAAAACAGCCACATGAGATGTCCCCGATGTCACCAGTGCCACAGCAGAGCCAGCCCTGACTGAGCACTACCAGGGTTGAAGCCCAGCCTTTGTCTCCAGGAAACTCGAGCCAGAGGACCAGGAAGCACTCAAGGTGCAACACGATGCCACAAAACCCTTCCATCTTTCATCTGCTCTCTGGAGCTGCTAAAGTAGGTCAGCGTGGCGCAGCTCAGTGCGGAGCCAGCCAGCTCCCCAGAGCTCACCCCCGAGCCAGGCAGGGCCTTGCCCACAGCAGCTGGGAAAGAAACCAGTGCTCTGAGAAGCCACAGCCAGAGGGGGCAGGAGAGACTGGCCCTGTGGGAGGCTGGGGTGAGCTCCGGGACACAGAGACAGGGACACACCAGGGGACACCGCCTTCAAAGCACCTCCTGGAGATCCACTCAGGTGCTGCCCACCCCAGGCCATGCCTTTGCTGTCAGACCACACAGCTCCAAAGCAAGCCCGACCTGAGAGACAGCCGCCCCTGAGTTTCTTCATTTGAGATGTACCTTCTCTGCTCAAACTCTCCAGAACTCAACACAGAGCAGTGCTGTCTCTGCTCTAACCCATCCTTCTGCACTCACTGATGTGACCACGACCACCCAACCCCACAGGCTGGCACAGTTCTGCAGGCACAGGCCCACTGCTGCCCCAAGAAACTTTTCCTGGTCCCACAGGGAGGATCCCTCAGGCCAGTGGAGCTCACTCCCAGCAAGGTTCCCCCAGAAACTATTGGAGAAGTTGGAAAGGTGGGAGACCTGAGATCAGTCACTCATTCATGGGACCAGGTCTATAGCTCCTTCCCAAAACAGTCTGAGCCATGTGCTCTGACGCTCATTTTTCTTAGGGACAGAAACCTGTTTCTACTCCAGATCAGAGCTATGCCACCAAATTTGCATGCCAGCCCTTGCCTCCAGGGCCAAGAAACAGCATAGCCACTCCTGGGCACACAGCTGCCCACAGGCAGGCCCAGCCTGCCACTGCTGGATTCCCTCTGGGATAACAAGGCTGAGATGTCGGGATACTTTCTTGCACGGAAGACGCATTTCAGGGCAACAACAGCTTTCCACAGGGGAGAAATCAAGCCCTCAGGTGTACAGAGAGTCTCCCGATGAATTTGCTTGTATAAAGTCAGAACAAAACGCAAACTAACACGAAATGAAACAAGCAGAAGTGTTTCTCTCACACGTATACACACACACACACACACACACACACGAGTACAGCAGGGCAACACACATTTGATAGGCAGGACTCTGGAAACCCTGTCCTAGCTACCAGGTTTTTTCTTTACAGTAGGCTGAAATACAAAGAGGAGCACAGTGATGGTTCTCCCCTCACCCCCCAGTAAACAAAGTTATTGCAGTTGGTCAGTCCACCCCACCTCTGCAGCAGCACCACCAGAGCTGCCCAGGCTGCACACAGCTGGTACCCAGCCCAATCACCCTTGTCACACCAGTGTAAGATTCGAGGGAGAAATCACACACTGACTAATCTCCTTTACAAAGCTTTTTTTTTGATGCAACAGCCTTGATAAAGATGTGATGTGCTTATACACCCTCTCCCACACTGCTGCTGCTAGGTAACGCTACACAGCCCCAGAGCATCAGGTCAGGTCACCCGAAAACGTCAGCTGAGGGACACGACAACATCCCCACTACAGCCCAGCTTCTGCCACAGCCAGGAGCCAGCGCACAGCAGGCAGGAAGAACAAAGTATTGCAGCTAGACAGTGTGTCCTGCTCAGCAGTGTGCCACCAGGCTGGGGACAGTGTCCTTCTCCCCTGCGTGTTTTGAAGGGAATACCCAGTCCCTGGCCACGTAGCAAAGGGTTTCACGACATCAGGTGGTGAAGCAGCCCAAGCTGCAACAGGCACAAGATCCAGCTCTCACCTCGGAACCTCTGTGCTAGCACAGCACACCACCAGTACCTGCCCAACAGAACCCAGGTGGTCCCCACGCAGAGCAGGACCTGCTGTGCAGTGCAAAGCGGGTTCCCCAAGCCTTTAAAAACCCAAGGGTAAGGGATCAGGTAAAGAATAAAAAAAGAAAAAAGTTCAAAAGCATCACCGCCCTCAGAAAGTGCCTTCTGGAAATGCTCACAGAGTCTGGCCTGCCCACAAAGGGGGGGGACCCAAAAGGGCCCATCAGGAATTTCAGTCCCTTACCCTGAAATGCAAGAGATGTCTGTTCTTCCACATGGCAAGAAGACCCTGCTCCCCCTGTCCCACCCAGCACCTGACAGAGCAGCCCGTGCCACTTCAGGGGTGCAGTATAACACATGGGCAGGAAGGCAGCTGGACACACAGAGTGCCTGGCTGGCTCCCAGCCCAACCACCACAGTGATGCATCACTCCACAGACAACGGCTCATCTTCCTGGGTTTGTGGGTTTTTTTTGGCAAATTAATATTTTTCCTGTTATTTTTAGTTATTTTTTAAATTTTATTTCATTTTTTAGAAAGCATTAAAAAAAATCTGCTGCTGTTAAAAAAAAAATCCTTTCCCTTTCGAGGCTGGACGAGGTTTTATTGACAGGTAAATAATTGGTGTGAGAATGTAAATAGCAGCGACCCCACTGACGTGGTGCCCCTCAGCAGCACAGCCAGCTGGGGAACACAGAGACTGGCTCGGTTTGGTCATTGTCACAGACCTGGGACATGGGAGTCTCCTTGCACTTAGTGTTTTCCTAATTCCTGCTCCTGCCCAACCCTCCTCAGGCAACATTTCAACACGAACACCTGCCTGTCCCCGTGGTAGGCTCCATGCTCCCAAGGGGATCTCCTCTCCAGCCCTCCCTAACTCTGCAAGTGGCTTCTTTTCCACACCGGCCAGTTGAACTCCCTCCAGACTCGCTGATCTCTCATCCTTTGGCAGCAGGAAGAAAGACTGGCCATCCTTTTCTCCTAGAAATACAGAGCAGGGGCCAAACGCACCATAAAGCACACGATCTTCTGCAAAATCTGTTCCAGCTGATTCGCGGCTCCCCCAGCCCACTCACACACCAATGAGGTCTCAGGTTAATAAGCAGTGCAGTTACTCAGCTAACTGCTTGTAAGTGGTAGGTGTTCTTGGGCAGGTTGCCTGCTCCTGCCAACTCCCCCACAATTTCATGTTGTCAGCACATCTATATTTAAGACTGGTTTGTTGTTTTTTTGTCTTTTGCCTTTGTTTAAAGGGGTTTCCTTCCTTTGTAGTAAACTTAAGAGTTAATAGAAAAAAGTAATTCAAAAGTAATCCAAGCACATCTGTAATTAATTCTGCAGGAGAGGGCAGAGCGACACGAGTCAGAGTTGGCACGCAGTTCCTGGCTCCTGGTGTGCAGTCCTCGGGCTGGACAGAAGGTCTCTGTGCCAAGCACAGCTAGAAGTTAGATTTGGAGTGTCCAAATATGCAGATGGGAAAGTGCTTGACATGAGAGGACCACTGTGCTGCCAGCTGAAAGAACTTGACGTCGTTCCACTCCACCCCATCGATCAGGACTGCAGGGGAGGGTAAAAAGAGAGGAGAGTTAGAAAATCCTGAGAAGTGGCCAGCCTGAGGCAGCTTTGCCAGAAGTCCACCTGCAGCTGGCAGAGGGAGGCTTGGCCACACTCTGCTGCTCTGCCCTGCACACACACAGCTGCAACACATGGGGACAAAGGCTCAGGAGCACATCAGGTTTAGGGAGAACGGCTCAGATTGTTGTTCCAGCATTGCTCAGTGACACCAGAGCTCCCCACACTGCTGATTTCAGCATCAGCTAGAACTTGATCCAGCTACTCAGATTTCCTAAGCACACTTCATTTTCTTTTTTTGGGCAAATGCACTCTTACAGAGATGGACATCAGTCCCTCCTCACTGGCACTCTCAGCAGGACATCCATGTCTCCCAAAGAGGTGACATTTGTCCTGTGAGCACCCCTCGTGCCTGCCAGTCTCAGAGAGACCAGTGACCCAAGCAGGTATCTCTGTTAGGGATTACTAACTGAACAGGCTACAAGGGTATTTCTGCTACTGGATGCCCAGTTCCACTGACAGACACTCCAGGTCTGTGTACAAGATGCATATATGGCATAAGCATGTGCCAGTGTCCTGCCCAGAGGAGCAGCCACATCACCACCACCTGTCACCAACCAACACTTGCACTTGCAGATGTGCAAGAGAAACAGGGGATGAGGGGGAGGAGATGGAGCCCTGTCCAACCCTTGTCCTCATCCAGAGCATTGATTCAGATAAAGGAGGATTTTCCCACCTAGCATTACCCCATGCTGGGCACAATGAAGCTCTTTCCCCTGGAATATCCCCATCATGCTGGCTCCAGGGCACAGGGCAGGACACCAGCTCAGCCCTCTGTCTGGAGGACAATCACAGCATGTGAGCCTTGCCCCAGGAGCCAAAGGGATGCAAGCACTGCACTCACCACGCAGCATGTTCTGCTGATGTTTCGCTGTGCAAATCAACCTGCTGATTCCTTCAATACACTGGCTCTTGGACTCAACCTCCTTGTCCTTTGTTTTCTTGGGCAAAAACATCACTAGAAGAAAAGCAAACCAGCACAAGGTGAATCTATGCCACTCACTGATTCTTGTTTGAGATTTTGCATTTAAACATTCATGCCTGAAAATTCTTACTCCTAAGATGCTCCTTTTCTGGCAGGAGTCTGTCAGTGCTGAGCACCTTCACTGATGCACATGAGCATCTTATCCCTAAATGTCTCTATGTGAAGCCTTCCCAGCTCATAATCCTGACCCCAAAGGGCACCTGCAGGTAACTCCTGCTGTGTTGGGACACCATGCAGGGAAAACATCTGCATCTGCAGTGCCAGGCCTGCTGCATTGACTGTGGTCCAACAGTCTGCATAGACACCTGAAGAGCAAGAGGGATTACAAAATGGGGGCAGCTGGTGGGTAGGGAAGGCATAAGGAGAACTAAAAAACGGGTCCAGTTCCCCAAGAACTGTCCAAATGCATGAGCAAAGATGTGCAAACTGGTTTCACAAAAGTTGGTGGTGATGAACTCCTGCACTGCAGGCTGGGCCACCCCCACGGAAGAACATTTGGAGTGTCTCAGGATTGCCTCTCCCAACAGCAAGACACTTACAAAGGGTGTCACCAGGGGTGGCAGCTCCAGCACCAGCAGGGCCACAGCTGTGCTGGCCTGGCAGTGACCTGGCTGCAGAGTTATGCACCCATGTCCTGCAGTCCAGGAGGCTCTGCCAGCCTTCTCTCAGAGTCCACCAGGAGTGACTCCCAGGCCCCCAGGCAGAGGATGTTGTGAAGGACAACTGCTGGTGGCCAAAATGTAAATGCAGAACTGCCTTGCTGCTTCTGTGGAAATAATTTGTTGCAGAACTGTTCTCAATTTCTAAAATGTTTCACATTACCAAGGCCAGGAGCAAATACAAAATCACTGACAATATTCAAAATGCCATTTTGTTAGTTTGCTTTGACAAAATAAAGCCATGAGTTTAAAAGCTTAAGAGTATTTATCTTCTACTTCCTTTTGACCCACAAAGCATTCTGTACAAAAGCATAAGAATTATAAAATCATGGAATTGCTGAGGTTGGAAAAGATCTCCAGCATCACTGAATCAAACTGCTAATCCAACACTGCCAACTGCATCACTAAACCTTGTCCCCAAGTGCCACATCTATACATCTTTTAAGTACCTCCAAGCATGTAGGGATGGTGGCTTTGCCACTGCATCACTGAACCTTGTCCCCAAGTGCCACATCTATACATCTTTTAAGTACCTCCAAGCATGTAGGGATGGTGGCTTTGCCACTGTTCTTGGCAGCCCATTTTAGGGCTTCACAACCCTTCTGGTGAAGACTTTTTTCCTAATAGCTAATCTAAGTCTCCCCTGGCAAACCTTGAGGCTACTTCCTCATGTCCCATCCCTCACTACCTGGGAGAAGAGACTGGACTCTCACCTTGCTCCAATCTCATTTCAGGTTGTGGTAGAGAGTGATAAGGTCACCCCCAGCCTCTTTTCCTTCGGGCTGAAAACCCCCAGTTCCCTCAGCTGCTCTTCCCAGGACTTTGCTCCAGGTTCTGAATCACGCCACTGGCTTTTGTGCGAGGGTGGGTACAGGAGGAGAGTGGGAGGCCCTAGACTCAAGTTCAGGGGGTACTCCAGTTTTGCCACCTCACAGTGATCTCTGATACTTCCTGAGCTTTTGTTTTCCCTTACATGCCTTTTTTATTTTCTGTGGCTCTTCTGAGCTAAAGTCTCGTAGGATGAGGACATCATCCCAGAAAGTACAGCCATCCCAAGTTTCCAGCACAATGCCAGAAAGGAAGGGTTCATTTACTCTCACTAGTGGTTGGGGCACAAGCAGCCTCTTACCTAATCCAATATCCCAAAACAGCACCAGCAGGCTCCCAAGGAACATAGGGAAACTGTCCAGGCATGGCCTTCTGCATGTCCTTGCTCTGTCCCCATCTTTGTTCTTTTGGGCTATACCATCTTAGCTCTTCAGCCATCAGGGTGAACACATCACATCCCCTTTTCCCCTCACACAGAGGAACCACCCTTTCAAACCCCACTACTTTACGCAGTCACTTCTCATCATCTGAGTAGGATTTTGGGGATAAAAACAGGACAAGACAGGCAGCTCTGGAGCAGCAGGACAGGGACAGAAGGACACCTTACCTTTTTTGTTCTTTTCTTTTGTCACAACAGTCATGGACATTGTTGGCGTGGTGGCGATCTCACCGCTGGCAGGTAACCTGCTGACCTGGAGGGACCGGAAAGTGCATTTCAGTGTGTTTTTGGTAGTGGAGGGGTCCTTCTTCTCCGGGTCTCTCTTCCTGTCCACGGGTGGAGCTGCAATCCAGTAATCCACCTGCAGGCCCATCAACTCAGCACCGAGACCCTGGCTGGGAAACAAGAGGAGGAGGTAATTTCTGCACGCCTCTCAGCAGGGTTTTGTCAGAGTGGCTGCCATTCCTGGCCAGAGGATAAACAGCTGGCTCTTCGGGGAATCAGGCAGTGACATTTCACAGTGAGACCCAGCAATTAGAGAAGCCCAAGAAGTCACCCCTCAGAGATGCAGCCTGGGTCCCACTGCACAGAACCTCAGTGAGCCGAGACAATCGGTCCCGCCGGAGTCACGAGGGCGAGCAGTGGGAAAGGGAGCACACAAGCACTTTCCTTAGACAATGCTGAGTTCTGTGACACAGCAGCAAAGGCAGCTCTGAGGTGTCCCAGATTACTTCATTTTGAGTGGGGAAAAGAGGCTGTAAGCACCTTGCTGCTGCCTCCTGAGCACTGATGAGTGACTGTCCAGGCACAGCACTGCCAAAACCAACTCTCAGCTGGGGTGAACAAAGACTTGGCAAGTCCCCGAAAATCAGGCACTTAGTTCCCAGTCTCCCTGACTTGCTTTTTGCAATTGCCTGCCCCCAAGCCTTGCCACTTGCTGGGGAATTCCACTGTTGGAAAAAAAATGTTCTGCCAGCCCTGTGATGTTTGCTAAACAACAGCAGATTTCAGGATATGCTCTGTTGTTAAAAACTCCTGTGCATCATGTGGTAGCAGCCACACATCACCAAAACACGCTGCCAGCCCTTTCTTGAGCTAGCAAAGGTAAGATGAGCAACCTGGGAAGCTCCAGCCCTTTCCTGCCCTTGCCTCTCACTGCTAACCCTGAGGGGAGCAGGGCTTCATCATTCAGCAGACCTACAAGTGACAGCCTATACGTCTTCCTACACAGTGACAATCAGTGTTGAATAATACACAAGCACTAGACAAAAACCTAAATTTATCTACCAGTCTGTGTCCCCAGTTTGAGAAATGGCAGTTGTTAAGGAAGATAAATCTATGATCTTGAATGTAATATGCATCCCTCTGCACCACCTGTCTAATAAGAAACTCAAGGTAAAACAAGGACATCCCATCACTAGAGTCCTCTCAGCAAATCATTTCCTTTTCTTTGCCATTTATTCAGCTATAAGTCAGAACTGCAAAGCAGAGTTCATCTTCGATGACTAAAACCAGGTTTTTGGCCCTCAGGGCAATATTCAGAAGTGAGATTCTTTAAGGATGATGCTTTGGAGATGCTGCTTTGAGTCTTAAGGCTCCTTTGCATCACATTTCTTGACTCAGTCATAAAGACAAAGCATCCTAATATTCACCAGGCCCAGGCAAGATTTCATGTTCCATTCCCCATTAAACACCTGGCTTAATCATTCTGTTTGGGTCACCCTCCACCCCCTGTGCTGTCACTCATGACTCAGAGAAGATGGAACAATGTTGAACCTACACTTCCTCATTTCTTGATGATTTTACCACACAGTATAAAACCAGAAAGTACCAGAATCCTAGAGCTGGGGTGTCAGCTTCAGATTTACCACATCCAAGGCTCGCAACTTTAATGCCCTATGCTCTTGGGGACAACAGTTTCGAAACCTTTGACCTTCCACCTTTGGAAAACCCATACACAAAGCTCACACACAAGGATTCAGCTCTGCTTCCCAGAGCCTGCACAGCCCCCAGCTCTCTGCACTGCTAGCCAGCTGCTGCTGGGGCACACAGGGCTCTCCTGCCATCAAACCACAGGGAAACACCAGGAGGGCCCTGGGGAACTGGGCCCCTGGCACAGGTGAACAGGCACTAACACCTTCCAGTGCTGGGCACCTCAACTGGCACTCTCACATCTCCATTTCCTTCTGTTAAAAGGTAATTCTTCAGCCAGTTTAAGAAGTTAGAGGTCAAAGGTCCCTGCAAGGTAGTCCGGGATGGGATGAAAGGTCCTCATTCTGCCTCCAACAGGGAAGCAGGGGATGCTACTTAGGGAGAGCACATAAGCCAGCCTCAGAGCATGCCCTGGCACTTCCATAGCCTGACAATCACAGGATTAGGGATGCTAGAGGGGACATCCCTGAAACATCCTTTAGTAGCCATTAATGGCTCTGCTGTCCCTGAATCTGTCTGACCCCTCCTTGATCTGCTGATACTGCTGCCAGAGAAGCAGCAGAGGCAGACATGGTCCCTTCCTTTCTCCCTTTTAACTGAGCTCTTGCAGTGGCACTGTGTGCCCTCAGCTCTTATGCCACAGGCTTCAGAGAACCCCAGAATTGCTGGGATTAGCAGAGACCTCTAGAGATGATCCAGTCGAACCCCCCTGCCGAGGCAGGGTCGCCTGGACCAGATGATGCAGGAATGCATCCAGGTGGGTTTGGGATGTCTCCAGAGAGGGAGACTCCACAACCTCCCTGGCCACTGTTCCAGTGCTCTGCCACCCTCTACAAACTCAAACCCCCCTGACTTTGCAAAACTTGAGTGGGCCTTCTCCTCTTCCCTCTCATCTCCTGCAGAGTCCAAATGCTTCCAGTTTCCCCTTCTCACAAGACTGCTGCTATGTTCCCTTAGAGGTTCAGGGGAGTTAACAAAATCAAGAGGAACATCACCAAGTGCCTCTGAGCACTAGAACTGCACACAAAGTGTGAGACAGCTACACCAACGTTTTGTGCAGCAACAAAATGAAGAGTCCTGGCCAGGTCAAGTCTTACTGGCAGCTTTCTAAGACCTTCCTCCCTCTGCCCCTAAAAATTTCAGCTGAACCAGGGCTCAGTATTACCTATAGGTGCAGTCCCCTTGCTTTCAGCCACACGCATGAATGGGAGCTGCAATTCTACCTTACAACTGCCAGCATTACCCTCAAAGAGAAAGTCATCAGCTCCTTCAAAAGTCACTCTGACCTTCCACTCACTCAGCCATTACAAACATAATAATCACGACAGATTAGCCTGGCACCCACGTGTACTAAGAGTCAGTAATTTTTTTTGAATGCATATCTTCCCAAGAGAATCCTGCCACTGAGACATGCAGCCTTCCCACTAAGTGCAAAACCCTCCCTGCCCATCCCAGCTTCTTGTCAGCCTCAGCAAGGACACAGTCACTCCAGAGGCAAAAGAGGTGAAGGGGAAAGGCGATAACTCCAAATGTTTACTGGGGAAGAAGGAAGAACTACGGGTTTCCCTCTAGAGGAGTTCTCTGCTACGTGTATGCCAGAGGAGCCAGCCAGTGGAGCTGTAAGGAGACAAAACATGGTTTACCTTGGGGACGAGAAGCTGCCTGTAACAGATGGCGAGGAAGGGGGTGTGGGGGAAGCTTCTTTCACAGCAGGAGACATGGAAGGCGGGGTGGAAGAAAGGACAACGGAACTTGAGGGAGCTGCATCATCAGAGTCACCTTAAAAAAAGGAAGTCAAACTGTTGGTCTGGGTTTGTCTCACAGCACAGAACACTGGGATAAAGCTCAATCTCTTTGTCCACGCTTCTGGCTGCACAAGTTTAGTTCAGATTCAATCCAGAGGTCAGCTGGTCAGCCATTCTGACTGGCTCCACACTTCCCAGGGGCTCTGTATGTCTTGGTACAAGGCAGGCACAGACATTGACACTCCTCAGGGTCCTCGTTTGGCATTTGCTCTCCTAGGGTTTGCTCCCAGTTGATTCTGAGCTTCCTGCACAGCCACAGCCCAGCCCATTGATCTCCTACAGGGAATCTTCCCCTGCAACCACTGCAGGGCAGCACCACTCTTGGAATCCAGTACCTCTGGGTGATCACAGTGACCTCCCCACTCCATCTGCCTCCACTCTCCACAAGCAAGGTTTCATCCCCTTCATGTTGGCCCTTTAGGATGGTGGGAGCACTGTGGCAGCAAGGAGTGACCCACAGAAGGGCTGCCTCCATGCACAAACTTGTAACCCAGGCCACAAGAATCTGGGTTTGACAGTGAAGCAATACAAGAAACAATCCCAACACAAGGAAAATTATATTCCAATGCTTGTGAAGGAGGAAAAAAATAAGTTCACATTGACAAAACAGCACCACCCCATGTCTGTGCATGTAAGCAGACAGTATCCTGTATATCAGCCTTGCACTCCCCCATTAAAAAATAAATGGATCTAAAATTTTTCCCATCCTGAAGTTCCCAGGCATTGAGATCAATTTCATTTAGCAATTGAGCCCACTGTAGGGAGACAGGCATGAATTTCTGATGAATTGCCTCCTCAGGCTGAAGCAGAACCTCAAACAACTTTAACAGTGAATCCACCCCACAGACAACATTAGAAAAACAGTGTTTGCAAAAATGTGAGAGTAGAGCTTCCCTGGACATAGGTGTGGGAATTTCACCTGGCCTGAAGCTCCATGTGAAGTAACAAGAAAAAAGGGTCTCTCCCAAGAGAGAGGGTTCTTTCTGCAGACAAATCACTGGGAGCTAATAAAATCCAATTCCACCTCACAGTGCTCCAAGGCATCAGCAATGGACAAGTCTGCTCAGCCTGTGAAGTCAGGCTCCCACCTGCTGTAGGACACAGAAAACACACACAGGACATTCCTTACCCGATGTTGCAGAAGATTGTTCCACTATTCCAACCTTCACCACCTAAAGGGGGTAAAACAGAAGAGCTCTATCAAACAAGAGCCCACTGAACTTCAGGAACCCAAACCCCAGCATTGAGCTCATTTCTGCACTCTCCATGGCACTGTCCCTGCAGTCAGAGTAGTTAAGGAGTCCTCTAGGAGCCAGGCAGGTCCTGGCAACGTCCAGCCAAGCAGTGCCAGCTCACAGCCCTTACCTGACCCATACAAAGGACGGCACAGACCCTGCAGAGCTGTTACAGACCTGCCCAGCTCTGCACAGCCCATCAGCTCCAAGCTATGGCAACTACTGGGAGGAGAAAGGGTCACAAATATCCCTTCAGCACTGCTCTGAACACCTGCTAATTACAGACATACTGCTCCCATTGCTCAGGAGCAGCCACTCCCAGGCTGAAGCATAGCTGGGGTTTGTTAGGAAACCACAGAAGCAACAAAGTACAGTTTCTAATCAGAGTTAGCTATTCTCTAAACAAAGGAAGTGTCCAACAAAGAAGATAAAGCACCTACCAAAACCTCTGGAGGCAGACAGGGAGAAACCACCACAGGACAGGTCAGAACGACCCAGATCACACTGCAACAAGGGCACAAATGTGTGTGGCCAGTCACCAGGTGGTACATTAAGATTAATGATAAATGCCACTGGCAATAACTTGTGGAACAGAACATGCTGCGAACAAACTCCCAAAAACATCTATGCCTAAAAAGATAAACTGGCCCTGGGTGATATAAAAGCAGAGACCTTCTGCAGTGATAATCTGCTATGGTACACAGGGATCATCACTCTTAACACTGCAGAGAAGAGAGCCTGTTTAAGGTCCTTAAGAAACTCGTATGCAGGGCTGAAGTCTACTCTACACAAATGCTGACAAATGGGAGAGAGCTGCAAAGGGAGCTCAGGTCAATAAAACCTGCTTTAGAATGAGAAATGATGTCACAAAGACTGTGTGGTTTGAAAACAGCAGGTCATTAAGTTCAGACACGACCATGTCTGTACCACATCTCTAAGGAACACATTTCTGTAATAGGGGATTGGAAAAAAAAAAAAAAAGTTAATAATTAGAAGCAAAACACTTTTTGGGGGGCAGGGAGAGGTATGCCCAACAGTAGATCTTGGAGAGCTGTCAGATGAACAACTGGTGGATTCTCATTTAGATCCAGTCTTGAAAAAGCCATCATGAATTCAGCAGTGTGTACACAGGCTCCCCTGAGGGCTCACTGGCTTGGGAGAAGGAGGCTGCAGCTCAGTTTGGCCAGTCTCCACCCAAAGGGCAACAAATCAGGCTCTGGAGTGCAGCAGCCATTTGTGATGTATGTGCTAAACACCATGAGGATGTTTCACAGACTGTCACTGGCTGTGAACAAGAGAAGCAGAGTTAGGGGAGGGACAAGCAACACAGAAAACTGCCTGTAGCCACCTTGATCTGCAAGCCAGGCAGCAAATCTCTTCTGGCCTTTTCCTCCTTGTTGGCTGACTGAAGATGCTCAAGTTCAGACATATGGGAGGAACACAAGGTTAAACACTTTCCCTTCCCTCCACTCGGGGAGGTGCATGAGAACACTGCAGTTCCAACAGGCCTCCATCCAAGAAAGTTGCAGCAGCCCCCCCTTCCCTCCAGGAAGAAGCTCATGCTGTTAACTCTCCTGGCAACTGGCTGTCAGCCCAAGGCAGCCTGAGGCTGGCTTTTGTCTGCTCCCTTGTAAGGCTCCACTCCCACCACCTGGAGCTCAGCTGAGCAGCATGGCACTGCCCTGCCCATTTCTGGGTCAGAGACTGCACATTATAGCTGCAGGACACCAGAAGCCAAGAGTGCAGCCAACATCAGAAGCTGCAAACCCAGAAGTCACTGGCTCCCTCTCTTCCTTGTCCAACAGCTCTGAGCAGGCTGCATCTGAGGGAAAGAGCCTCAGTGTTCATGTCCAGCCTCAGACTTTGTGAGACACCTGCAACTGGCTTTCAGACTCTTCTGATGTGTTTCACAGGGCATTACTGTGTCAGGAATGCTTCAGAATCAGGAGCAAGCAGCACTGATTTAACCCCTCATTACCGGTGACCCAGGAAGTCAGTCTGGGCTTTCAAGGCAAGGTTTCTGGGGGCAACGTTATGTACACAACAAAGCAATCCCACCACTTTCAGATAATCAAATCCAGACTGGAAAAGCAGTGCTAATGTCAGGACAACAATCATTCTAGAGCAACTGGATAAACACTCTGAGCCCCATTTGCTTGCACAAAACACAGGACTAAATCAGTCCTGAAAAAAAGCTTGCAGAGCCCAACATCAGTCTGGGATGTTCCAAGTCCTCTAGGCTTTTCATGTTACTGGGAAAGGTGAAACAGCTGTTTTGTAACCCATCACTAGAAACTGCAGTTCATGGGAGATACAAGTCCCCAGCAAAGCTCATCAGCAGGGAACAAACTGGGTAGATGTGTGTTTCCTCTTGTGCAGAAGGCACCTCTCCTTCAACAAACAAAAGCAGATTGTCATCTCAGGAATACTGAAGAGAGAGACTCTCACTATGAGGAGACACCAGAGTGAAACCAGGGTCAGCCTGAGGGCAAGAGAGACTAAGCTCTTTAAATGCTTTGGGATTTCAGAGGAACAGTGCCAGGACAGAGGGGACACGTACATGTCAGCGTCACACAGAGCAGGCACAGCAAGGCCAGCATGCAAGACAGCAGCAGAAACTGGGAAGAGGACATCTAAGAGCTGAAGAGCAGCCAAGGGATTTCTTCTGGCTGCAGGTCAATGACTTTACACCTAAAGCTTGAAAATGAACAGAAGAGTATGATCAAAGAAGGGGAGGGAAGCTAGAAAAGGCAAAGAGCACAGTGCACAAAACACACTGAGAGAAGAACAAGCATGTCCCTGTCCAGACACTCTGCACTTGGCACCTCAGATGGGAACACTTAAGCACAGGAAGAAAAATGAGGGACTACCCCAAATACATAACAGTGGTATAAATCATCTCCCTGCCAGGATGTACTCTCTACTCCCAGGAACAGATGGGACACTAAGAGGATAGGAGACCATCAGTGACAAGCATGCAGAGGACTGACAGTGGAATAGCAAATTTGGCCAAAACGATCAGGGCAATGCTAGGCACAGCATCCCTATGATCGGGTTTCCAGGGACACATCACATTCCTGTCTGAGAAGCAAAATACACCCTGCAGTTTGTTGAAGTATCTTAGAGGTTTGCTCACATATCAGGCAGCTGTTGATAATCTGCCTTAGAGCACCCAAACGGCTTCTGCTCTACTCCAGAAACATGTTAAGGTTAACACCTGAGAGCATATTCTAGCTTGCTTGAGACAGCATAACCACGACAACACTCACCCCGACAAAGGGAATGAACTTCTGCGAAGATTCTTCATCGGGGCTAAAGGCAAAGAGAAGAGAGTTGTTAGCAGCTTGCCTCCACCCCGGGCACCATACTCACTCCATACGTTGCATTCCAGCATGCAGCAGGGACGGACAGGATGCAAGCGCCAGTCCAACGCTCCTCTCAAGGCCCCCTGCCAGCACCAGGAGCCTGCAGGGCAGGGAGGAGCACGCAGCCTACAGCTCATCTCTGGGGGGGGGAAAGGCTCTTCCTCCCCGCCTCACGCTCCACAGAGAAACATGCTTGGATGGCATGGCAGTCACCACAGACACACGGCCTCCTACTGCGAGGAAACGGATCTGTGCCACGACAACACAGAGCACTGGGTGTTACTTACTAGAACCCGAGGCGCTCTGCACGCAGGGCCTGCCGGCGTCCCCCCTTGGAGCCATGTGCCACAGCTTGCACATCCCCAAAGCAGTGGCCCTGCCGCGGGTTACAAGCCGTGACACGCCGTTACTGGTGAAGCACCGGCGAGGACGCACCCTCGCACCCACGCGCCCTCCTCCCTGCTGCCCGCAGCTGCCACGGGCACACCCGAGAGCTGGGGCACACGCCCGCAGCTGAACCAAGCTGAGCAAAAGGCACACCGTGTCCCAGAAACGGCTGGGGACAACACCACGCACATCTGGAAAGCCTCTCTGCTCCGGGCCCTGCCAGGAAGCAGAGGGTGGAGAAAGGTCAGCAATGAAGGCCACGGTCAAATCTAGCAAGAATTAAGGGGAGACTCAGCAAAGACAAGAGAAGGAAGAGATGAGTGAGGAGGAAGGCAAGCCAGAAGGGCCTGCAGAGCCATTGCACCCTTTGGTGGCAACAGAGATCAGAGACGGACCCACAGGGTGAGGAGAAGACCACAGGAGCACATCCACATGTTTGGAGGAATTGCAGTTCAGCAGAGGGAAGTGACTGCACAGGCAAGACACACATTTCTCAGTGACTGAGCACAGGAAACAGGTAGGAAGCAGACAAACACTGAGACTTCTCATGTTTCTCTTCCTGTGCATCCCCCAGTGCTCAGAAAAAAGCATCCAGCATTGCTTTCATCCAGAACTTAGGTGGGAGTAGCATCAATACTGCAGGTATTTCTGTGCTGTTTTCCAGCACGGATCAGAAATGCACCAAATGCACAAAGGCTATTAACCTGTGTGATCGGCATAGGTTGGACACTTTCCTCTAAGCCCCAAGGAAAGAACGACATAAAACTGCAGTGAACATGACTCAGCCAGAGCTCCCTCGTGGTCCAAAGCAGAACATGATTTTGCAGACAGCCTCTCACTTTGGCTCAGCTCTGCTTACCCATCCTTAAGGCAAAGCCAGGGCCTTTGCTCCCTTCCTACCTCCCACCCTCAGGCACTGCACCCTCGTTGTTCTCCTAAAGCAAAGGACAAAGTGACCAAGTCCCTGATTCAGTGCTGAAAGGCAGAAAGGTCCCATCTTTGCAAACACAACTGCAGGGCCCAGCAAACACATCTACAAACACATTACCAGCTCCAGGTTTGCAAAGGGAAATGAGAAAACCACAGAGCTGTTGGGAGAGGCACAGAACAGGTTCAGCTCTCTTCTCTTTCCTTTAGCTCCACGGGCTTGGAGGCCAGCAGAAAGTGAGTCCCACTCACCGAGCAAGGGAAGCACAACAGTCACCCAGTCATCTCTCAGCTAAGGGATGGCTTTGCTCTGAGCTCTGAAAAAACAAACCATGTCCAGTTCCTGCAGAAAACTCATTCTCGTTCCCCCTGGGAGCTCTGATTCCCACTGAGGAGAGCTCAGGGGCAATTCTGAAATGCATTGTTTGCTTCAGTCACCATTTATGATGGCTCACAACAACGCACAGGCTGTTCCTGTAGCAATACAGCTGGACTTCAGCTCAACTAGTCTAGTCCTGTCCTGTTCCCTCTTGGGAACTCTGGCCTTGCACATGTGTCTCTGGAAATGCAGCTTATCAAAATAGCTGCTCTTCATGTGGATGAAAGAAAAGATGAGATGACCATGCTTGTTCTTCATTTCCTCCTTCATGCTCTTCTTCTTTTTGTTCTTCAGGATCTCAAAATCCCAAAACATTAATTCAGAATCTCTTCACTTTGGCAACAGCTGCCTTGATTCCTCCTCCTACCACAGCCCTGCAACTAAAATACCTACCATCTCTGGAAAGGCAGCTTCCCCTCATTATCTCAGCTGCACAGATTCCCAGGCTGCAGAGGGTTAATCCTATGTGTCCAGAGCTTTTTTTTTTTTTTTCACTCACAGGGCTTCTGAAGGCCCTGGTACCTCAGTTGTAATTTAAAGCCTGACCTGGCTCAAGTTTGTGATTTTTAGCAGTTATTGATGTGTCATCTCTCTAACCAGGAGGGTCTCAGGCACTAACTTTATTCCAGTCAAGTCCTGAAGGAAGCACCAGAAAAGAGAGGATTTTTATCACGGAAGGACTAGCAGGACTCTGGGCCATTTCAGGCCAGGCACCACTGCCACCATCACCAATTCTCCACTCATCTATGATATGAAATCTGTCCTGCCCACAGGAAAACTCCAGTTGTCTGCTGCCTAACTGTCCAGCACCAGCATCAAGCCAAATAAGGGACAAAGCAACACCAGGTCCTCATGACACATCAGATGAGTCTCCTCTCAGCCTTCCCAGTAACCTCCCCTCCAGTAATCTTCACATTCCTTTGGTGGGCTGGGCATAGTCAGCAGGATATCCATAATTTCTTGAGCCTTGACTCCCCTCTGCTGCACTCCTGTTGCATTTCCAGCAGCTGCCCAAGGAGTTTCCTGCAGTAACCAGCCAGATAACATGAGCTCTGCTGAGCCAGAGGAGAGACCAGGCCCCTCTTCTCCACCCGTATTCATGTCCTGCTGCAGGGTGTGTTTGAGGAGAAGCACTCAGAGCAATGACCTGGACTCTGCTCAGCCACTGCCCTGCAGGGCCTCTGAGACACACAGCAGGCAGGATCAGTGTAATCCGTGCTTCCTACTGCCCACGAGCCTTCCAGTCCAAGGGAACTGGGAGCAAGAGCTGAAAGTGCTCTCAAAAGCTTTTGGTAACACGTAACCAGGCAGGCAGTGATCCAGCCCTTGCCCTGACAAGTGAACAATGCTTCCATTTCCAACAGCCAGGCTGCTCCCCAGATTCATGCAAGGGCTGTCCAGAAGCCACATGGCATGAGCTATGCTGGGCACTGAATTACAGTGGGTGACACCAGCCCAAAACCGACCAGCAATTCAGCTGCACTGGAATGAGTGAGCGCTGAATCCCAGACCTCAAACACCACAGGATTTCTTTCAAGAAAGCAATGCATAGAGACATCAATGCCATGCTCCTCCTAGTGAGGAGCCCACCCCATCCCCACGATCACAGCTCCCCAGGTGTTGCCTGGATTGCACTGTTCCCTCAGAATTCAGTAATCAGGACTTCTCCCAGAGCTCACAGATAGAGTCAGTCACCCAGTGTAACTCAGAGGAGCTGCAATGGCACTTCATTTCCTTCGTGAACCCCTTGCCTCACAGCCAGCCCCCTCGCTTTCAGGTAAGGTCAGCAGGTGCTCCAGAAGACCAGGACAAAGCTTTGGCACCATTGCAGTCCATCACAGGCAGTACATGCGCCAACCTTTGCCACGACAAACAGAAAAAGGGCATGGGGAGAGAGCGGGGTCAGTCAGACTAGGGACAGCTGGCAAGAGAGTTACAAAGCAGCTCATCACATACAGCTACATCCTAGATACTGGCTTGGCTTTCCTTGGACCACTAGGACTTGTTTAACAGAGCAAATGCCAGGATTCTGGGAGATTTCTCTTGAATTTGTAGGTAGTGTTGCTTGTTTCTACCTGGACCACTGCCTTGAAAGCTGGCCTTGGAAAAGCCATTCACCTCTGGCCTCAGGGGGGAGAAAGTTGCAGTAACTTTGTGTGCTGAGTAAAAAATAAAAAATGCCCAATAATCATGTGATTCAAAGCAAGGGACCCTGCAGAGAATGGGGTTTTGGAGGCAGCTCAGAGAGCACAGCTCCACTGCTAGCACACATCTGTCTTCTCTTTCTTCAGCTCAGAGAAGTCCCATATGTTTGGGATGCTCAGTCAATAAGAGACCAGTTCTCAGGTTTTTGACTACAGGGAGGAGATTTGCTGGTCTGCACTCAGACACTGCACAGCTGATCCCCACCCTGAGTGCCATCTACAGCACTCCAGTTCCAACACCTCTTCTCAATCCTGATTCTTCGGGAGTTACGCTATATCTTCTGATGGCTAAGGGAAAAGGCAGGGAAAAACCCCACCTTCTCCATGTTGTACTGCTCTAAGCTACTCTCTCAATAACTCCTTCATTCCCACTCAATCTACATCCTGGGAACCCAAATGTGTGGTCCAAAGGCACAGCAGTCACTTTCAACTATGCATTCTGCCAGCAGATGCCATGGTTTCAAAGCAGTGAGCAGAATTCAACCTAAAGCACAAACTGTGCATCCCAGACCCGCAGGAGCTGTTAAACAAGGCACAAATCACCAGTTCACTGGGAAAGAGATAGGAGCTGGGAGAGGGAACCTAAAAGGAACTGATACCTTATGGTAAAATCAAAATGAAAGCTCTTTTTCCTTTTCAGGAAGCAACCAAAGAAAAAGATAAATGTGTTATTATACTTACAACAAAGTGATACATTAGTTTAGATAGTGCTAATGGAGACACAATTTCTGTGTTGTTTTTAACATTACTCTCTCTAAATTGCTGAAACCCCCACTCCTAAAGGAAGGCACTCAGGAGACAACTGCCCATGCTCCACTTGAGAGCCTGTTCCTCATTGTCCTTCACTCATGGGGTACTGACCTGAAAGCAGAAGTTATTTTAAGGCAGAGACACAGAAATACTGAGAGATTGCAGGCTATGCCAGAGTCTGACCATAAGTTTCAGCAATCTCTCTTCCCAATAACCTCCTAAATTAAAACTATGAACAACTTCAGGCATGGCACCAGAGCCCAAAGGGTGTCAAACCCAAATGGATCAGACCAGCTTGGTAAAGCAGTCCTGCACACTGCTGGGAGGGATAAGGGCAGGGGTTGCTCAAATACATTTTAGCTGTTTTCCAACAAAGTGCTGAATTGATCTTCTGGACACACTAGAAACTCAACACCTTTAAATGTGTGTTAATGACAAAAATGAAGCTGTAACAGGATGGAGGAGGCAGTGGAAAGCAGTGCAGAACCCAGCACCTGAAGGGTGCAGAGAGAGAACCAGGTAGCCCCAAGAGGGGTTCACACTGCACTGGGGTGTCTGAGCTCCCTGCTGGTAACAAAGGTAAGTCTTCACACCAAAGACAAAACGTAAAACTGAAGGCAAGAGCTTCAAGTGCTCTGTAGCTCTTTAAATTTCATCCTTATTATCATGTTAACTTTACAGAAGTCCACAAATACGTGAAGACACTAGACTAGTATCTTTTACTTGACTAGTCAGTCTGGAAATACAGGAAAAACACGTAAAATGGGTGAGATTTCACTGAATCATTTCTGCACAGTAATGTGAGAGCAGACACAGGAATGGAAAAGCAATATACAATGAGAATTCCCAAAAGAAGGGGAAAAAAATGACACTACCCACACTTTTAATTTCTCCCAATTCTTAGCCAAAGGAGACACCAATAAGGGATGTTAATGGACCAAAAATGAAAAATCAAATAGAAGTAATTAAAAATTAACAACATCCATGTCTCATAGGGAGTTGTTAGTCCCTAGCTGAGAAAACTCACATCAGCTGAGTTCAAATGTGTTATTCTCCTCTGTCCCTTGATAGCAGTGCTTCTCCACCCTTCAGCAACAGTTAACTCTTCTTCCTGGACCATGGCCACAGGAGGCCCTACATACTCCTGGATCTTGTTTTCAGGCCCCAATCCTCCCTCCTACAGCCTGCTTATCCCTTAAAAAAAGTTGAAATGAAATCTGGTGAATGTCAGCCCTCTTCAGCAGGAGTCCTGGTAGCTTGCAACTGCCAATCAACAAGGATTTTGTCTCTCCTGCAAGAAGCTCTGCTATTTACACTCCAAAAAGAAAGGAGTTTAGATCCCTAAACACCAATGTAAAAAAGGTCAGGTCTCATGGAAGATACTTTGTGGGAGAATGCCAAGGTCCAGTCTTACACACCTAAGGTCACTGTGGTGAGACATCTCTGGAACCTAAACACATAAAATCTGTCCATCCCCCATCCTGCTTAGCCTGCATTTCCCCCAACCTCTTATATCTTCAAAAAAAAAGAAACACTGCACTTAGAGTAACCCTGCTGCTGTGGATTCACTGAGTGGGACACACCACTGGGTGCAGGCTACCGTGAGGCTCCCGAGGGCTTCACCATTTAGTTTTCAGACTTGCTGGCATGACACGAGAAAAGCACTTGGCTTTCAAGCAGCTGCTTGTCCTGAGAGCCAGCAGGACGAGGGGCTCATACCTCTTCTGTTTGTAGGTCAGCATGGCTTCAGCAATGGGCAGCTGGTGAGCACAGTTTGCCCCTGCTATGTACTGCGTTATCCGGGACACAACGTCGGGCGCTTCTGAAACTGCAGGAGAACAGAGGGAAAAGCATTCAAGTGACTCCTTAGACCACTGTCCTCCATCTGCTGAGGGTGCCCAGCCAGCTGCATTTGGGCTGCACCTTGCACAGGAAGCTCTGCCTACCCCAGAGCACAGTAAAGCTGTGCTCAGCATTTCTGACTCAATCTGGGTCTTTTAGATTTGTCACAAGCTTTTCTTTATAGCTGCCCGGAGTCAGCTTTAGACTTCTTCATGCCTTGACTGCAGGTATCTGCTGAAGAAAGTGCCTGGCCATCTCTCCCAGGTGAGCTACTCTGCTCAGATCAGCACTGAGTTACCTGAATTTCTAATGAACTCATGCCCTTGCTGAGTTGATCAAAAAGACTTAGGGACACACAAGGATATGAAGAGCATGAAAGATCATGTGTATTTGTGAGATTGTGGTTCATTCAAGTCGACACAAAGACATTTCCTAAATGTCTTCCATATTTCTTTGGTTTCCACCAAAGAGCCTCAACTATGAGATCACAGGAACACAAACAACCTTCAACAGGCACTTCCATACTTTACAATGGGCATTTTAACCCAGATTCTTTGGTTTTGAACAGTGAACCAGTAAGAGTTATGGTTCTCTGCCAAACCATCTTGTGCCATCATGGAGTTTCTGTGCAGCTGCCACCACACAGACGAAAATACAAAATGTACAAAGTCTGCACTATACAAAAATGAGGTGGAATTTTCCTCATAGCATAGGGCATACTACCAATTACGGAACAGATATGGCTCTTTCTGGATTTCTATAGGTAGTGAAGTACTCCTAACTCAGACACAAAAATCAAGTCTGTATTGACAATTTTCTGCATTTTTAAGTGCAGCAAGCAATTAAAGGAAACCAGTTCCATACACCAGTTCTTCCCTGAATTCAGGATTAAGGGAAAGTGTAGGTTGGGCAGTACACTAGGAGATTTTTAGTCCAGCCTCCTGCTGCAAACAGGGCTGACTTCACCTACAGAACAGGCTGCTCCAGGCCTTGTCCAGCCACGTCCTCATCTGCTGGAAACAGCTCTGTACAATTACCCGTGAAGAGGTCTCTTTCCTCCTCTAATGGCTAGAGGACTTCCAGAAGCATCCTGGGAGTCTGAGGAACTCTGCAATTCCAACAGGGAGAACCACACTGCAACCTCCCCATGCTCATGGTCGTACACAAACTCCAAAGCTTTTATTTTCTAATGAAATTTCTGTATGGGCAATGCTGCCCACAGCAGTGTCCCAAATCTCAAGCCTTCATGTAGCCCTGAATGCTGCAAATCCTCCTTTTTCCTGGTTTTTTTTTTTTTTTTCATTCTTGAAGAAATGGAGGAAGAAACTGTAAGCATTCATATTTTTAACAAATTAGTACTTTAACATGAAGTAAGGCTTTAATCTGGCCTAGAACAAACTTAGATCAGAACAGGAACTTGTTGGTCTGACCTAGGGCAGCTTTCACTTGTTATCACACTGGTAAAGAACAAAATTCTTCTTTAATGAGAATGTTTTCAAGACTGCTGGCAGGATCTTTCTCACACACAACTAACAGAAGTTAACCTTCCCAGAGGTTCCAGTTTTCCAAACGTTTTAGGCTGCACAGTTCCTGAAGGAAAGCAACGTACTGAACTTAGTAGCGAGACCTCCACATCAAAGAACAAAGCTGAGAGCTAGGTAAGAACAGCATGACTCAGAGGCAGCTAGTTAGTGCCTCTGGGAGCCAATAACTTTTTGCAAACCACCATGTGCAAGACTTCAAAAGGTCAGCATCTGAAACGGGAATGTGGTGGAGTGAGGAGAAAAGAGGAACAAAAACACTTGTCTGCTTCCTCTTGTATTTACTTGACCTTTGCTAAAATTACTCATTCAAGCTTTTCATCCCACACAGGCCAGACAGACACAGAGTCTTACCAGTGGTCTGTGCTTCAAGCTTGTTGAACAGATCTCTCCAGGCTAGATCTTGGAAGAAGTTGTTGTATCTGTAATCTACAGACCCCAGATACTTGGCCACTGGATGAGAGCCTAAGAAAGAAAGGAAAACATGACAGCTGTGCTCTCCAGCACTGAACAAAAGCGTGGGATCTGTAAGGAATTAAACTCCAAAATCAAAACCACACCAGACACCTCAGAAATAAACTTCTTCAACTATAACCAAGTCACTTAGTCCAGCTTATCTCTACAAGAGCATGCAAATAGACTGCTCCAGCACACCGATATCTTTCACTTGACACTTTCCCCCTAACAAATTGAAATTTAAAAGGCCAAAGAAAACAGGACTGGGAAACTGCTGAGGAAATAAATGATTTGGAAGGCATAAAGGTTCTACAGTTGTCCATGTCAGCCTCCCAGTTTTGCAAGCAGCTTTCCCAAACAGCCCTTCCTGCCCACAGGCTGCACCACAGCCAGGTTACCTCTGCCAAGAGGGGCCAGATCCCTTCCTCCAAGCACCATTTGCACCCCACAGCTGTTTTGCAACACTGAGAAGAGGCAATTGCCCCCAGCCAGGAAAAACAACCCAGGGAGGCTTGTTTAATCTGTGGAGAAGGGCTATAAGCTCGATAAATACGCTGCAATTTGAGACAGAAAACAGAGCCCCTGGATTACAGTACCCAGTGAATAGTGGCACATGCAGCAGGTCCCTGCTTATTCTAGCTGAGCCTTGTGGCTCAGCTCTTCCATGAGCATGGAAAGACTTCCTTGCAGAAGCTTTGTGTGTCCAGCCTCCAGCCCTGCATGAAGATCTGACTTCATACTTACACTGAGCAGGGAAGGTGTTCAAGTGACAAACTCTGCCCTGGAAGGTGGCAAAAAATTCCCACCTTCATTTTAGTCTGTCTGTGTCCCCAAAACAGACAACACTCCCTAACAACTACCCCTACAGTCTTTGAACACAGGAGAAAAGGTGTGCCAGGATCACCCTTCCCAGTCACCACCTGGCAGTCATGCTCAGCACCTGTCCTGTACATCTACAGTCAGCCATGAAGCAGCCTCAGAGCTCCTCTAAATCACATTATTTTCAACCTTCCTGCACACCAAATTCGCATGTCAAGCCACACTTCCAGAGGCTGCAACAGCTGAGTCACCAGCTGGTAACTGGAAACCTGGCAAATTCCTTCAAGAAGACCCCAGTTGCTCAACTGTACTCACCACGGTCCAGGAAAGTTCTGGTGGGAAAAAAAACCCCCAAACAATAAACCCATTGTCTCAGTCCTCTGAACCTCCAAGCTGATTTCCAGACTTCAAAGAGAGGTGAAAGCAGGAGGTCCCTCTGAGCTGCTCTCAGTGTCATTAGAGACTGGGACCCATCATTTCTCCTGCAGTGGAGTTTTAAGCAGTGCACACAGCACAGCTCTGCACTGTGTACTGGAGAAGCTTTCCCACGTGCTAGGAAAACACACTGCCCATGGAAACAAGCAAGAAGTCTCCAAAGAAGTTCCACCCATAGGAGCTATATAAAATGTTAAAATACCCCAAACAGCCAAAAAAACCCCCAACATTTTATTTTCCCCTTTTCAGTTGTTCATATAGGGTTTTAGACAGCAAAAAGTCCTACAGTCATAGAATAAACAGCATGGAGCAGGACTGAATCTCCCAGTTCATATATTTACAGACAGTAAGAATTTCTGATTGCTAATAAACCACTGAAGGTTGACCCTTCTGTCACTGGAGCGTGTAGTTGTGGACTCAGAAGGTAAAATCATCCATGGAAAAAGTCCACCAACCCTAGTTCAAAGGTATTGCAAGCAGCAGAGAGGTTTTTCCTTTAAGACATTTATGGCATGGTCACCATTCTGTCTTGGGTGCTTTTTCAATTGTCAGAAATGAGAGGTGGCTCCTCAATCACTTTAATGAACTGCCAGAGAGCTGGCCAGAAATAAGCACTTGATCCAATCAGGAAATACTGCAGACTTCTACTGAAAAGATCCTGTTAGAGAAGCTTCTATATTTAAGTATTCTATATTTAAGAATTTAAAAAGAATTCACAGTTCTAAAGCATTTCATTGTCAAAGTGCCTGGATAATTTTTTTCTTTTTTGATTACAAAAGAAAGTTTTAAGATTAAAAAACCAACCCAAACCCATACTAGCTAAATCTTGTGCTTCACTTTCAAAGAGTATTTTCAGATCATTAAAAACTGCAGGACAGAAAACTCTTCTGAGGCCAGGAGACAGTTAGCAAGTGAGTAGCAAAGTCTCAGACACAGAATCTCATTCGAAGCATATTTAACCTTGCAGAAATTTTTTTTTGTTGTTGTTTTTGTTTGTTTGTTTGTTTTTACTCCCTAAAGGACTCTCTCTTCTCTTCCTGCCAACCACTTTGGAAACTAAATGCCTTTTTTTATAGAAGGATCCACCTCTTTTCCTCTGCCTTTTTTATTTAACTTTTGCAAATGCCACCACTGAATGGACAGCCTAATCCCAGTGTTTATGGTGCTGGGCAGCAGGAACTGCCCTCAGCTGCTCCCAAACCCAGAAAACTGGAAAACACTGGCAAAAAGTGCTTTTCAATTGCTCTGTTGCTTACATCACTTAAGTGCTCTGTCCACCCAAGTCATGCCCTGGAGCACACCAGCATTGCCCAGATGTCCCTGCCCACAGTGACTCCCCTGCTTCCCAGGCCTTGCCACTGCAACATTCCTCGTGCTTCTGACTACAACAAGGCCCCTGGTCCTGTTGTCAGTCTGCTCCACTTCCCTCACCACAAACAATCCAAGTTGGGGAACTTTCTGGCCAGGCAGGCTTGCTGAGCTGCTGAAGGAGCAGAGATAAAGTGTTGGAAAACTGAGGGAAAAACCTGAGCAGACCAGCAGTAAAATAAAGGTCAGAAGATGCATGTAATTTGAATAATTCAAATTCTGAGTAGTTTCAGAGCCTTTAAAAAATTTTCAACCTCTACTCTATTAACATTTTCTGAGTCAAGCCCAGGAAGGCCAGAACAATTATTGCTTTGGGAAATGTGGTGCCCACTGAATTTAACATTTCAGCCAGAGAAAAGGGCTTCTAGAACAATATTCTGCACATAAGAGTCTCCCTGTAGGGGGAGGAAGTACTTAACCCCTTGCTTCAAAAAAAGGGCTTACAAGCAGACTTTGGCATCAGGAATTTACAGAAGAAATTCACTCAAGAGCAGCAACACCAGCACTACAGAGTCATATAACAATCTGCCTCATTTAACCTATAGCCAAAGCTACAGAAAGGCTTCTCCTGAGGGAACACAACAGATTTCACCCATTCCCCATCCTGTGAAGAAACACCATTCCTTATTTACCTAGAGGGATGATCAGAAATTTCATGTAGCCGAGCCAGTCAGGGGTTTTGTGAGACAGCTGCTCTACAAAGAGCCTCAACACAGCACTGAGGTAATTCTGGGCTCCTGCCACTGCAATTTTAATTGGGTTTGGAGGCTGTGAATTGCAGTTACAGCTAGACAGAAAAAGAGGAAATGTATTTGTAATTGTGCCTTCAACCACATATTTCAGAACAAGCAGCAAAAAGAAAAAAAAACTGGTTAATAACAATTATAGCAGAAGAGAGTTTGTTCAATACACAAGGCAATATTACAATGATTCTCAGCAGCTTAAAACATGATTAATAAAATACAACATCCTTCAGTAATTTCTTAATTGGTTGCCCTGCTCCTTCTTTTGCACATTTTGATATTCTGAAGGGCTGGGCTCAACTATCTAGGTTAGGATGTACCTACTAACAGCTGGGTCAGAGAACACACTCAGGTACCCAAGCTGTCAGCAGGTAAGTAGGGAGTGCCTTCAGGAACTAAGGAATTAATCTGGGAATTGCTTGGAAGGAAGAGCAAGAACTATTTAAAACCCCCTTATTTGTTTTGCATGCTTTAATGGTTCATGTATCTGACCCATGAGGCAGCCCCCAAAGCACAGCCTCTGATAATCACTGCTGTTGGTGACTTGTGTGCCCCCACACAAAGCAGAACAGCAGCACCCTGCAGGGGTGGTGAGTGCTGAAGAGCCACACAATTCTGACCTCAGGAGAGCAGACTGGAAAGGTTTCATGCAGTAGTTGAGAAATTACCTCCCTGAGTCCTGGGGCACAGGAGCTGAGAGGCTTTTAGGGCTGAGACAACACAAGCAAGGTGAGAACTTACTATCTCTGTATCCTGGAGACAATTGTGCTGAAAGCTGCCTGAATATCAGCAGAGGAACATGTGCAGACCACTGGCAAGGTGTGCTTTTGCAACACATCTGAAAGGTACTGAGGAGAGAACAGAACATTTTATAGTCCTTTTTTTTGGTACAGTTTATCACAAGAAGAAAGCGTGCCTCCCCCAACTCCCTGGGTATTCTCACACCCACTCCTCGGCACTCTCCCTGTGTCTTGTGATTTGAAGGTGATATGGCTATTTCACAAATGCCTTCTCCCTGCACAGCAGCCAAATGAAAGTTATCCTTCCAGAAAAATGGCAAGGTCTTGACAGGCACAACACCATATCCTAAACATGGCAATGACAGCTCTAGAGCAGCACAGTTTTTACAGCCACAGAGGGCAGGGCAGCAGCAGCAGACCATTCACTTAGCAGAGAGCACTGGGAAAGAGCAGACACTGTCTACCTGCCTGCTTTGGGAAGTGCAGTTGCATCTCTCTGACTTCCATTTTAAAGAAATGCAATGTTCCACCCAATCTTAAACACTGAAGAAAGGGAAGGGTGCTACCACACACATGTTCCTCATGAGGGTCCCCCATGCAGCTGATGGGGGACACCACACACCTCAGGTACACATGGACATAATTACGGTTCTCAGTAATTATCTCACACTTTTAATTTCTGCCTGGCTAATCTGTATACCCCAGTCCATATCCTTCATGCCCTCTGATACTGCAGGCACAAGCTGCCAGAATCCCTGGAAGATGATCTACAACATCTTTTGTCCATCTCTTGAAGGCATTTCTCGGTCTTCCAAGTATAGAGAAAGTGGAACCAGTAGCTCAGATGGTATTTTTGCTCTCTCACACATTGAGACCCTAGTTCTTCCAGAAGCAGAAAGCCAAACCAGACAGTGAAACTCCATAAGCCTGGCACAAGTTCCCCAGGCAACAGCCACCCAGCACATGTTCATTGGTCCTCTTCCATACATATTTTATTGCTTTCTCAGAATAAGGTTCCAAAAGGAGTAAAATTTGTTCCAAACCTGTAACAAACCACTCCATGTTGGCAGCAAAAGAAAGTATTGCTCAGGGTTCTTCTTAAAACAACTATCACTCAGCAAGGGTGGGGTGATTCCCGCAGTCAGCAATCACGAGCACATATACATGGCTACAGAGCTGATCTGAAATATTTTCTCCTGCTCACCACTTATGCTCAGAAATCTCAGCCTAAACCACCACAAGGTCAGACCTCCCTGCTTCCTTTGTCCCAGTCTACCACAGTTTAGGCAGTTTTTGAGTGCAAGGGTTTAGCCATATTCCCACTGTGCTGCTAACCAGAAAGAATGGCATTGCTTGGAGGAGAAAACACCTCTGTGGAAAGGCTCAGGTGGCAAAGCTTTATAAGACCCCAGCATCTCCTGGTCAGATGAAATCCGGCCTGTGGGCACTGAACACTCTGCAGGCAGCAGAACCTACTTGGTTAGTGCAGAGCTCAAGGCCTGTCCATTCCTGAGGAGGAACAGTGCAGGAGAACTGTGCTCCAGGTAATGTCTCCTGCCTTTACCTGGCCTTGCCAGTCAGATGTATTGACAAGAATTATGTTTTCTGGCAGCTGGTCGTCGGAAACCAGGATGTGATTTAGTTGATCATACACTGTTTTCCTGGGGATCTGGAAATGAAGACACAGAGAAGAGGGCAGTAAGAGGTGTCAGCTCTAACCATCAAGCCACCAGCTCCAGCTCTTGCAATTGATGAGGTGGCTGTGCATGCTGGCCAGTCACCCCATCAGCAAAGACACACTGGGCCATTGGGACTGACACTCTGCAGCTTCAATATTAGCCACCATGGATTTGTTGGTCATTACTCTTTCTACCATGCACTTTTACTTACATCACTTTATACCAACTAACAGCAGCCCAAGAACTTAAGATTCATTAAAGCCAGGAACAATCTCCTTCAAGGAGGGAAATAAGTGAGTCCCACAGCTAACAAAAGCATGGCACATATGCTATGCACAGGACAGTCCCTAGAAATCTGCCTTATTTCAAAGGAGTGATTTCTCAACACATCCCTGTTCATTTCTCATTCTAACAATCTGTTCCAGTGCTTTGAGTTTATGGCTGGCTGACAAAGCTACAAGCTGGCAATCCCCAGCAGACTGGATGGAAGATAAAATTTCAGCCAAGACATAAATTCCCTCCTTCCTGAAGCTGCAGGGCCCCGTTCCTTCCCAGCAGGGACAGAGCTTGAACCAGAAGGAAAAGGAGACAGTGGAGAAAAGGAAGGCTGAGTGGCTGGAGAGGCAGCAGTGCTATCCACACCTGTAAGTGGTGCCGGGTGTCCGGGGAGCGCTCGTTGTCCAGGCTGTTGGCTCTCTCGTTCTGCGGCCTCACCGGCTGCCTCTCCTTCAGGGATGTGCTTCTCCCCCGGCGCCCCGCCTGCTTCCCTTCAGACCTGCAGGACACATGTGCTCACATTCCCAGGGCTGGCACATTTCTGAGCGAGACACAGCCCCCAGATCCTCATCACCCCATCTGGCAACCTCGGTAATGTCAGCAGAAGCCACTGGGGAATTCTGCACATAGATCTGAGCTAGCTTGAGACCTGATGATTCTGCTTCTGACAGTGCACAGCACTCAGCCCAGCACATTCCCAGGCCTTCCACAGCCCATGCTAACAGCCACACCACCTCTGCTACTGCTACACCAACATAGTAAGATCCAGCCACGCAAACTGCAGTCACACACCCCAAGGCAGCAACAGAATACCTCTGGGCACTCATTTATCAAGTGCTCCAGACCTGTCCCTTAAGTGCCAAAACACAAGGAGGGTGTCCTTGCAGTTTAGTGCCTTAAGGCCACCCTGGCCAAATCCCAGCACACTGTCCATGACTTCCTGAGCAGCCCTGCAGCAGGCACAGCACTGTCCTCCTGTACCTGGTGGATGGGATGATGAGGGACTCTGTCTTTGTGATCTTCCCGCTGGGTGGGAGCTTCTCCACAAACACATCTGGAGTGGGGAGTTCAGCCTCCTGGACCTCAGCTTGCTGGTTAGACTCCTGCAAAAACACAGGGAACAGAGTTACCAGGAACAAATCCTCCCCTCTGTCTCACCCTGGGAGCTGGGCTGGGGCACACTGAGCCTGCCTCTTCAAGACACCCTCCTCACTGCCAAAAGGGAGAAACCAGTAGTGGCTGTCTCGGGCTACCCATTCCCAGCTCTGCCTCACAAGGGAGCTGGAGGTAGGAAAGGTGTTCAGATATGCTGTTTGGAACAGGCACTCTGACAGCTCAAAGCCAGGGACATGCCTCCTCATGCAATGTAAATTAATTCATCTTACCCAAATGAACTAGCTAAGAGAGAAAGACATGAGAGAGATGTTACACACTCCACATTCCCAGCAGAGCAACTCAAGCTTTGAGATTTCTACCCCAGGACCAGCTTGATTTCTGCCAATTCAGCTTAAAGTAATACTTCTGTCTGATAAAATGGAATGGCCTTGAGCATCCTTTACGTGCTCAGTAGCAAACTTTGGGCCAGCCTTCCTCAGGCTGTTTGAACAAAAAAGGTCAAATAGAGCATTTCACCTGCTGAAATGGCTGAAAGACAAGAACCTCCAAACTAAGGTCAGGAGGAGAACTCAGTGCTATCTTCACTGCAGCTGATGTTACCGTGGAAGCTGTGCTGCATGTGCAGCTATCTGGACAGACAGATGCATGCCACAGAATACAGTCCACAGCTGACACCCAAACTGACAGGAGGAAGGTAATAAGTGCAATTTCAACTTACATAAGGGACACTGTCAGAAACACTGTCGCCTGCATGTTTGGTTCCAAGACTCTTTGTCTTTTCAGGCACTTCTACCTGCTTGAAAGAAGAAAAATCCTCAGGAGGTTTAGCACCAGCACAATTTCCAGCCACACTCTCTGGGTCAGGCTGTTCAGAAGAGATGCTTCTCCATTCAAACACCACACAGCTCTGCAGTGTGGTCAGCAGTGCTCCCTGCTCACACCAGGACTGTACACATCAGCGTGGGATGTGGCAAAGCTGATGCACAACACACAGCAGAGGCAGTGAAGCGCCCTGAGATGGGACTGACACTTCATGCCCATCCAGGAGGGAATGGAAAAGTAGCTGAGCTGCCCCTGACCATTCACTGTCAGCCACCAGGAAAAGTATCCCAACAACAGCAAAGAAAAGCTTCCTCCACAGAGTGCTAGGAAGTTCCTAAAACTCCCAGGCAACACCTCCCATCCTGGCAGTCATTTCAGGCACTTGGGAATCTGAAGCTATTCACACCATCAGCAACTATTCAATACATAACCCAAAGATGCACCCTTGAGTTAATATAATATTTGCATTAAAAAAGAAAAGAAAACAAAAACCCCAAACCGGTCAAAAAAATCCCCAATCCCCCCAAAAAATCCAAATGGTTTTTCTTAGCAGAAAATTTGTATCTCTGCATCCAAATCTTTGGAGGGGGGTCAGAGAGGGTGCTTTAATTTACAATTAGAGATAGTGCAGATAGGTAACAGTTGAAATGTAACTTACAGGACTTGGTGGCTCTCTCTGGCTCCTGATGCTGTGGATGCTACCAATTTCTGTCTGAGAGCTGGAGTGTGACAGTCCTTCAAAGTAAGGTCTGAATAAGAAAAGTAAAACCAATTTCTTATTACCAAAAACACTGAAAGGGCAAGTCCATCACATTCACAGCAAAGCAACATGACAGTTCCCAGAAGATCTTACTGCTCCCCAATGGTTCCAGTAAAATAGGCCACTTTTGAAAGGAGAGGAAGGTGTACAGGACAGTAAGAGAAGCCAGAAAGTCCAGGCATCCCTGAATCTAGCTTTTGACTGACATACAGCAAGTATTACTGCTTCCCTCCACACCCAAACACTCTGCTCCTGGGTAAGTGATTCTTGGGCTAATATGCATTTTATTTCCAGCTTGCATCTGGATTTGGCTGCCAGCCCTAGGCTCCAATTACACATTTGCTCAGTAAGATAAGGTACTGCACACAATCAGATTGTGCTTCCACTCAAAAGGCAGCTCATCACATCAGGCTACAAGACTCAATTACAATGTAAGGAACTGATTTTTTGTTGTTGTGGGAAAAACCTGCCTCAAAGCCATCAACATTTATCACATGCTCTTCAAGATATGAACACTGGACCACACACATTAAGTTCTTATTCCAGCATTACTCCAGCAATCACATATCCCAGAACAGTTTGCTCCTCAGCTCCAGGGAACAGGATATGAACTCTCAGCGTGCAAAGTAAACCATTTTGGCTTGTTTCAAAGCAGCTGCTTACCACAACACATCTATTTTCAAATCTCTTCAAGGTAGGGCCTACCAACTGGTTGGTATCCAGGGTTAAACACTAAACACCTTTACATGCCACCAGCCCCACCATTTCCACTGCTGCCCCAGTCTACCCTGGATGTCTTCTGGCTCACTGATAGAGAACAGGTCTCTCCAGACTCAGAATCTATTCTTAGCCCAACAAGGATATTCAGCATTAATGAGGATATAATGACACCAGGTAATTAGCAGATTTAGCAGATGCTGTACTGACCAGCTGCAGTGGTCAGTGCCATAACTCTGTTTCAGAGCCATCACACACCAAGGGCAGGAGCATGCAATCACACACCAATCAGAAGCACGAGTGCAACTCAGTCTCATGTTTTCAGTCTTCACTGAGCAGAGATGTGACACAGCTCTGTCAGTTCAGGGCTCTGCATCTGCTTGAGACCCTGAGCCAGCAAGCCCCAGCTCAGCTCTGCAGTGCTGGGACTGACCCAAACAAGTTCTTTAAGAACAGGCTTGAGCACATCCACGTGTGCTGTAGTCAATGCCTTTGGGCCCTGAACAAATCATTTGTTTTCCTGCAGCTCTGCTTCCTTAATCCCTGCAAAGGCTCTCTTTCCACACAGGGTGTTATTATAAGAAAGGCCTTTCCAGAAAGACAGTGTGCCTTGTTCATCCCTGCCTCTACTTCTGCCTTAGCAGACATTTCCTTCCTGCTTCTACTACCTCTTCAAAACACTGTGTACAGTTCAATTCTCTGCCTGCCTGCCACCAACTCCTTCCCTGTGCTCAGGTGGCAGTGCAGCAGAACATTTGCAAAGGGAACAAGGAAGAACTGAGACTGAAGGGAAGTTAGACCCCACACACACTGCCTCTGGATCACAAGCTGTCATTCCCATTCTAACACCATCACATCAAGAGGGGAAAAAAAAGAGCACGGAAGGGTAGGAAGAAAACCAACATCTGACACTGTACATGGTCTCTCTCAGGCCCAGCATAAACTGCCTCACACTTACTTTAACTTTGGCTTTGGAGTGCTCAAGACACTGTCATCATCCTCCATTTCTGGCCCGCTGTCACTGGGATTCTCTATATCCAGCGTGTCATACAGAAGGTCCAAATCCTCCTCCACCTCTGGAACGTGCTCTGCTGGGTCCTGCTCTGAATCCAGAACCTACACCAGATAAAAACAGCTATCCCCAGCTCTGCTAGGAGCCAGACTGATCCCACAACACCCGTGCTCCCCCCACGACTGCAGTACACCAGTCCTGGGAGTAAGATTCTATTCCTGGTGTTAGGATACTATATCCAAGGAACATTAAGTATACGAGAAATGCTTGTCTTGGATCAAGCTTATCAATGCCTGGTCAAGCAGGAGTTACATATTGGACTAGGAATCAATGACCGTGCCATTTAACCATTGGTTGTGTCCATTATTCAACCCTATTTTATAAAAAAAGAGCTTTTAAAAGGCTCCAAAGGAGTCTCAGTTTTCCTAGAACCAGCACAAAATGCCGGTATTCCCGACAGTGTAGCCTGTCTTGAGCTTTACTGCAAAAGCTGCCTTGACACCTCCTGATTTGATACCCAAAAATGTCCACAGGAGGCGCCTGAAACCTGGACGAGGATCCGCAGCCACCGCCGAGGCAAGGAGAACAAATACCTCACACTGAACTTGCTCTACACACACCCCCGAGCAAGCAGGGGCTGTGCCCAGTCCAGAGCTTGCTTTTTGAGTGGCAGCTCCAGAAAAAAGGAGCAGCTCGGCTGCCTGAGCTCTCAGCTGTGGGTGCTGACTCTGCCGAGCTAACTTGGGAAGAACAGCAAAGCTAACAGGATTGCTTAGGAAAGTAAGGAAGCACGAGGAGTTACTCACTCTTTCCCACAAGCCACAGAATGATCACACAGCCAAAGGAGATGTTAACTGTTTCTGTGCTAGATACTTAATGTTACACAGGTTTCTTGGGTTTTGGATCTGTTTCATCCTTTTCAGCTCTGACCAAGCAGCTGACTCTTGCGGATTGAGCTCCCTATCCAAGTTTTTCATGTCTTGCCTGGCTGTTCTAGTAAGATGATCAAACAGGCTGGGCTTTAACTTCACAAGCAATATAGACCATTTGGACTATGTGCCTCTGAACGGGTCAAAGATAATTTCAAAGTGATCTGCAAAACTAATGGGTACGCATGTGGCTGCCAAAATCCGCTTTTGATAAAACTTCATCTAGAAAATGTTTGCTGACATTTAAGAGGCTGGCTCTCAAGCCTCCCTGCAAGGCCAGTGTGTAAGGAAAGGTCACACCAGCTGCAGACTTGAAACCAAAATGAAGGGAACAAGAGGAAACAGGAGTGTTCCTGAAGACTAAAGCAAGATGCACCAAGCAGAGGGCAGCACACAAGGCAGTAAGACTTACAGAAAGAACTACTCACCTCATCAGACACTTTAAACCTCTTCAGCAATGCCACAACCTTCTGTTTGAAGTTTTGTTGCTGCAAGTTAAAGACACTTTTACGTAAGTAAAGCATTAAGTGAGCTGTTTTCTCCCAGCCTGCAAAAAGCCAGACACATCTGACACCGCTGTTTAAAATCAAACAACGCCTGGCACTACAGACCATCTCTCTGCTGTTCTTCTACTGAAATCAGCTTTTCCACATCTATGATAATTTCATTACCACCAACTGGTAGGTCCCACTCCAACGAGCACTATAAATCAGAAAGATGGCACTCCATTTTGTTTGGACACACAATGGATAAAAAATTGTATCTGCTAGCTCGTCTCCCTGTGCTTTTTTGATATACTCCTGGAAAACACCTGACAGTCAACTCTTGTGATTCTTAACAAGGGTGAGCCAACACAGACAACTACCCAACAACCCCAAGAACAAATATGATTTTTACCACCAAAGCATGAGAGTTTCTTTGCAGGAGTTTGCATGGCAGGTTGATTTATTTCACTAGCAGCACTGGTCGAAAAGCTGTGGCACTTAACCTCAGCACTTGCCCCACCCACACAAATGTTTCTCGAGTCATACTCCCAGATCCCAGACACAGCAGGAACCAAGGCCAGGACAACACAAGGCAAACTGCTGCATTTCCTTTGTAATTGCTCACCCCCAGGTGCTCCCCCTTTTGTAGCATCAAACATCTGAGGTTTGCCAGGAGCTGCCCAGTCCTTCTCTGCCCGTCACTGACAAACCTGATCTGCACATTCTCAAGAAGACAAGAAGGGTCCAGGTCTAAGTGCTGGTACAGAGTATTTAAAGTGGCATCCTTGTGTCAGGAGGAAAGGGAGAAGGAAATGGCTAGCACCAGGCCACTCGGAGCTGAAGAAAGTTGCTCCTTTGCCGACTCTCCTGAGCTCTTACAAGTCCAACTGCCTACTCCCAGCTCTGGCCTCAGACACCTCACACAGACCCCAGACTGCACCCTTTATCTCTGAACTCCTATCCTGCAGCTGCAGTCACCTTTTAGACAGCTGAAGCTTCAGTGAAATAAATCCACGCTCCCAAGACAGCCCTGTTTTTGTCCCCAGTGCATCCCTGAGGCTGAGATGCTCTCACAATAGTCAAAGTTCTCCTCTGGTTCAGGCAGTCAAACAAAACCATCCAAGACAACACCTTGGACCAGTTCAGCAGCCCATGGAGAGGGTGACACTCAGCATGCAGCAGCTAAGGTGACATGGCAAGAGCTGTTTGCTGGCCTGAATGGTTTCATAGAGAGGAGATCTAGTTTGGAGCTGGGCTGATGTTAACTTCACTGGCATCACCAAACCCAGTTTTGCACCAGCTGGAGATTCAGCACCAGTTCAGAGGTCAGGGCTAGAAAGGCACCCCTATTATGAGTTCCTTACTTAATGACCAAGTGGTAGATTTTGTCCTGACTGGTCACTGATGCTTCAAAACACTACGGACACCATGGACATGAAACAGCACACTCCTGGTCTCATAGAAAGGATCTTTATAGTGACAGATTCAGGTCAAAACAGGGTTAATTGCAGACCTCATCAAAACGTGGATTTCAGAAACAGCCTTAGACCGTGGTGTGGTGAAGCACAAGCCTCTGCTCCATACAAGTGCAGCTTTGCAGGCACACTCATGCTTGTGAGGGAAGGTGGACAGCCACATGCATCTTTCTAAAGCTTCTACATATATATATAATATGCAGCTACTTCTTTTGCCTCAGCACCATGTGTACCATCTGAAGTTCATACATTCAAGCTCCAACCCCTGATTAAGCCGCTTCATTTTGAGAACTTCCTGCTGGTCTCTCCCATGCAGAGCACAAACAGGAGAGTTTTCCTTCACTCAGAGCTACTTTCAGGACTTACATGGCATGGATCCTACACTGGCTTCTTCATGGGGGTGGAATTTCATGCACTTGCATGATCTTTGGAGCTCTGTAACCCTGCAGCCAAAGGACACTCAAAACATGCACACACCTTGGACGGTCCCACTGCCTGAACTGGCTGCTTTTTCTAGCTCTTCACATGCAGTGACTATGCCCCCAAGCTCCGTGCTGGGCCAGCGTGTCTTGTCCCCCACAAGCCACACGCACTGCACATCCTGGCCAAACCCCATCAGTGTTAGTAAAACTGATTTCCACCGACCCTGGTTATGGACGTCGTTCTTACTATCGATCTCCGCTGCTTCTTGGGCTTCCCCATCTCGTACTCATCATCATCCAAATCCTGAACAGAAAGAGGATTCCCATGTTAGCTCTGATTCTGCAACATATGAGCATTTAAGTGCTAAAAATGTTCCTTCTATGAAGATGAACCTGCTGCTCCATCTCCCAGGCCTCCAGCATTTGCCTTAATTGCAGTTATGATGGTAGAGGGAAAAGGAAGTGAGACAGGTCTGCAGGAACAGGAGTAAGCTTGGAGAAGCAAAACAGCCCTAGTTCTACATTCAAGGAACAAGGACAGTCACAGCCCCACATTTTTGGTGGGTCCCTCTCTCAGTACCCTAAGACAGGTGATGCCAGAGCCTGAAGGCAATAAGACCCAAACTCACAAGCATCTCATATCTAGTCAGGGGATTCTCCATAAGGACCTATTGTACAAAAGGTATTGAAGACTAAAGGCTGCCTCAGATCACACTGGCCCTTTAATTACAGCTGGGGACCCAGTCGGGCTCTTTGAATCCAATGAGCACTATAGAAGCAATCAAATGATGCCCTGACCATTAAGCAGAGAAGCACAAGGATGCCAGTGTTTTTTTAGGGAGCTCAAGTCCAAACATGTGAACAGATAAATCACAGCATGGTAGAAGAAGTGAGTTACTGTGCAGGCCTTCTCCACTGCAGCTGAACACTCGGTAACAGTCTCGCACTGGCGTGGTTTAGATACAGAAATAGGCTTTTAGTTTCAAGCAAGAGCTGGGAGTGCACATGCTCCACTGAGCCCTCACAGGGAGAAGCCATGCCCTGAACAGTACCTGGCCCTGTACGGCATCATCACTGGCCTCCTGCTCAGAAGAGAAGCTCTCGTACTCTTCCTCGGAATAGTTGTCTGAAAGGGAAGGAAAGAGGGGAGAGATCTTGTGAAACTCCTTCAAGGTGAGGGCACAGTCTCATCTCAGGAGCAGAAAAGGTCAGCTAAGCCACAAATCAAGAAAGGAGGCACACAAGGAGAAGATAAACTAGCAGGCATTTATCCATGCTAGAACCAGTGAGATGGGAATTGTGTGGAGGAAAGGAATGAGGAGAAACACACGCAGTAAGAAGGCAGGACCAGGACACAGATACAACTCCTCCTCCTTTTACCCTGGAAAGAACCAACCACCTGGTAGACATGAGCAAGAGGTTTCTCCACAAGGGAAGTTACTTTTCCCCATAACATGGGCATAACGGACTTAAAGGGGCAAGTAAAACATGACAGAGTCCAACACCTTTATGGAAATGACCCTTCAGGTGAGCTGCCCGGCCCCAGGCAACAACACACAAACACCTATGTGCACTATCTTCAGCAGGTCACTCCTGCAGCAATGAGCAGAGGGCTGGTACTACATAAAAACATCATCACAAGTCTGAACTCAGTGACTTCCCTATACAGTGCACAACATCATCGTTGGGCCAGGCCATCATCCCCAGCAAAACAAGTCACAGGTTTACAGGTCTCATCTAAAGTTAATGAAACGTACTGTAGAATACTCAAAGGAAAAAGAAAATGGAAGAGCAGCTTAAATGTGAATCTCTTGAATACAACACTGATAGTCAGGTAAGAAGCTACAGGCTCTCAAAACATCCACTGGTAATGCTGGGAGAGCACTGCTGAGGATACAGCCAGCCCTTGTGGGATGGCTCAGGTGTGGTGTGGCGTGCAGAAGAAGCTCAGACAATTCAATCCCCCACTCCTGTCACGCTCCCTGCTTACACAGCACACTTCTGCAAAGTGGATTTTCTCTGCACTGATCACTTATAGACACTGCAACTTGTGCAGACCAGTCCTCATTTGTCCCAGGAAGCATCCAAGCCAAGATGGGGTTTAACTTCAGCAGATTCAGGAAGACACTGGTCCTAAGAGAATGTGGTTGGACTCTTACCTGTAGACTTGATTTTCTGGCTGGCCTGCATAGTGCTGTCTTCATGGTCGATTGGCTGACTTGACAAGGAGAAGATCCAGATTTCTGCTACCTTCACAGGAGCCTCTTTGATGTTGCTGAAAAGGCTCAGAACCTGGCCACCTTCTGTAGGGTGCTGCATGACCTGGGACAGAAATTAAGAAGTACAAATCTGCATTTAAATGCATTTAAACTTGTATAATTTGCATACTACGAGAGTTATTTATGTTAATGGAATTACTCCACATTTCCAAGACCTTGTAACCACAGGAGCCACTTGCAGGCAATACACAAGGCTAGTTGAGATTTTATCTGACTACTAATGAAATTGATGGAAGGAAACAAAAAACATTCTCAGCTTAACAGCTGATTAGCTCATCCTTGAAGCAGAGTACTTGACTTCCTCATTACTATGTATTTGCTTCCCCAGCACAGTACTGATTTGAATTATCAAGTTAGCCACCTTCTGAACACCTATTAAGGAACTTAATTTTGTCTTAAAACCCAGCAAAAGAGCTGGTAAAAGCAAAAACTCTTGGCGAGATACAGATGTAAAGTGCTTCCTAAAGCAAGATATCCCTGCTCTAGAGAGCTGACACATGAATCTCAGAGGAACTGGAAACCCTGGGACAATGAAGCAGCAGGTCATGAAAAACAAGTCAGTGGTGGAGGCAGAGGGACATCTTGGTGAAGGTTTCTCCCTCCTTTGCCACTCACAGCTTGGAGGTTTCTCCCCAGAATCTTGTGTTCTTCTCTTGCCCCACCAGAGTGAGTGAGCACATCCCCTCACCTGCACATCAGCTTTCCAACACACAGGCTGCTCTGTCAGCTCCTCACAGGGACCTAAACAGACCTGAGCTGATGAGGAACATATGTCCCCCTGCTCTGAAACTGCTCACTCTCAACTCCAATTCACTGCTTTGTTTCAACAGCTAAGAGAACTTTTTATATTTTTTAAGAAATTAGTCAGTGGAGTTTAGGGATCATGATCGTATAAACTCCAAAGGGGAGGGGGGCTTGTAAAATCTGTTTTCCTGAAGACTTCAATTTCATAAATATTCCAGATGAGCTGGAGAGCAACTATTTCCTAACATGGTGAACCTTTGAACATTTTTGACCTTCTAACCCCAGTCAGCTGACATTACAAACAGACATAAGAAAAACCATATGTAGCAGCAGCAAACGCCCAACACTTAGAAGTTTACTGATGACTCTCATTAATGGGCCCACATGTTTTCTGCCTTACAGCAATATTTACTTTCTAGTTGTCCAACAAATCAAACAGTACAGGAAAAATGTTAGCTGCAACACCACGCATTTGGCCAATTCAAATAAGGAGCTCACCATTCACTGCAAGACTGAAGGAAAGTGCACTCACACAAGAGAAGCGGTCTTTAGAGTGAATTATTTAATATAGTAATAACTCACCACAGCATAACACCAGCTTATTTTGGATAAAAGTCATTTGTTGACAGAATGCAGTCCACTGAAAAACACTGGTGTTAAACTGAACTTGTTACTGCTAAGCCCATTTCTAAACATTTCTCAGACACTGAAACAGCAGAGATTAAACAGGGCATGAAATAACAAAGCATTGAGCTATGCCATTCAAAAAGCCTTTGTGAATAATTTATCCATACTTGACTCCAGCATTAATTTTACCATTTACTTCTCATGAATAGAGCTCCACCTAATTTACCAACATGAAATAACAATGGCCAAGGGTTTTTCAAGCAAAATGAGAGAAATTACTTAATCCAGAACTCTCATACTGCGGCACTGAGAAGCACAGCAAATCTTGCTTTACCACTTCTCAGGGCTGAAAGGCTTGCCCAAGCAACTCTGTCTCATTCTGCACTTTTGATCTAGACCCCTCAACTCTAATAAAGCCACAAAACAATAACAAAACCCTCAAAAGGTCATAAACTTTCCTTGTGAAAGCTTTAGCTATTAAGATATGAGGCAGAAAACACTCGATATTATTAATCAGTAATAAAATCTGGTTAAAATATTGCTCTGTGAATACTGATTACAGCTATTAAGAGAGCTATTTGAAATCCTGCCAGGTACTTCTCATTGAGGAAAGCGACAACAGTGGGTTTAGAGAGAAGGGATAATGTCCACATGTGTCAACAGACCGTGTGAAGAGCAGCTCACCTCAGCCATGTTGATGCATCCCACAGCCAGGGTCTTGTAGCCTAAAATGGTTCGGTTCTTGTACCGCTTCCGCCGTTGCAGCATGATCTGAAGCTTGTTGCCTTCTCTCTTCAAGAAGTGAGGGTACTGAGGTGGGAAACACAGTGAAAAAGTTCATTTTGTTTCTTGGCAATATCTCCCAAGCTTCATGGATAACCTCCTTTCCTAAGGAACAACCCCAGGGCATTCCTAAGTGCCTACAGCTCCCTCACACCCAGTGAGCAATTCTTCATTAATCCATGGAAGACTTCAGCTCTGCCCGAACAGCTCAGACAGGCACTCCAAAAACACAGTCCAGACAGGCAGAGCAGCTGCTCAATTTAGGAAAGGCTGGTCCCAGGGAGATGAGCAGCCTCCAGGAGGCACTTTCCACAACAGCTAAACAGAGGATGCCCAGAACTGGAGCCCAAGGTTCTGCTGGGGGCATGGGCTGCCCTGCACAAACAGTGGGCAGTGGCAGGGACAGCCACAGACCCCCACACCCTTGGCAGGACACTGCCTTCCCTCCAGCAGGAGGACACTTCTCAATAGGTTGTATTTTAAGTAATTAAGTCAAGAAAGATGCCTGTCCTACTGCCAGGTTATGTTGCAAAGACATAAATCCTCCCAAGACATGTTCCATACAAGAAAATACATTTGTTCATACACCTCAGAGACTATTACAGAATGAGTAAGGCTAACCATAACCATGAGGGAGAAGCTGTGCAAAGGAAGAAAAGTCTTCAAGTAAAGATAAAGCAGCAACCTGACCAGTTCTCATCCCAAGAACAGAGGAGATTGGGACACAGGCTCCAAATATACAACATAAATAGTACTAAATAACCAATAGACAGGAGAAGCTAATTGCTGGGATCTCAGAGGACGTTCCCAAGTGAAGGATGCTTCTCTTGCAGGGAAGAACTACTTTCTTTTTTTTTTTTTTTTGTTGGGAGGTTATGAAAATTAAACTTCCTGCCCACCAAAGCATTTGATAAAATTAAATAGCAAAAACCACCAGAAACCCCTGAGATATTAATTTGCAGTCTAGAGCAAGCCTGACCGCTCTGCAGGGAGCTGGGAGCAGTGGCCACCCAAACAAGAAGAATACTAATTAGCTGATTGCCCTGCAAGGGTAAGATCTACTGCTCATTGCCTGAGGTAGAGGTATTGCAGAAGAGAGAACAACAGTCCACATAACTAAAAGACAACCTCAAAACACACTGAGCCTGTGACTCCACAGATGTGCAGCAGCCCTAAAGAAGGCTGGAAGAAAGTTATTAGAGACAAGGGGTAGGAGGGGCCCAAAAAGCCAGAGGCCCCTTTCACCTTTACCACTTCCTTGCTTCTGGGGCCCTTCTACATGTTGGAAGGACAGCAGGGACAAGTGACTCCTTGCTTTCAGTTCAAAGCATTTGAGCCACACCAAGGCTGCTTAAGTACAAACCTAGAACTGAAGTCCCAATTCACCCTTGGTCCCAGGCCAGTTCAATTTGAATGTGTCCAGTTTTCTGGGATGAAACTGAACAGCTCAAGTCCGTACAAGCACATGTTTCTGTTTTTCTCAGGTGTACTGCCTGGCCACCTCTGATAAGCATTCACAGAGCTGGTAAAAGAAAGGAACAGAGACTCAGGCCACTCAGCTCCTCCACTAAATGCAAGGCCCTCCAGAAGAAAAGATGAGCTATTTGCATAGCACAGTCCAGCTTTTTTAACACCAGCCATGATTTATCAACTACAGAATTGCTCAAACACAAACTTTTCAGTGATTGTCAGTGCATGATAGAAACTGAACAAGAAAACAGTTTCGCTCAAAACATTTGAAAGCTTTTAGAGGGAGCACCAAACACCTCAAGGCATCTCTGAGGGGTGAGAAAACACACATACCAGAACAGCGAGAGTCAGGGCAAGACTTTTTCTGAAGTCCCAATGATGTAATCTCTCCCATCTGGAAGGGTTTATTAGATTAAAGACAGGAATTAAGTGCAGAGCCCTTAATTAATGCCAGAGAGCTGTGATGTTAGCTTGGAATATCTGGGGAATTTCCTTGGGTTCTGAGAAACCCACAGAAGTGTGGGTCTGAAGAAGCAGATAGTCCAGCAGGAAGGGTCATGGCAACTCACCTGCCAGAAGGGCTGCTGCTGGTTTAGCCCTAGCTAGGAGGGGAAGCAGGACTGGACACACCACCAACTCCAGTCTCATTCAGCAGTGCAATAGAGCAGCAGGAAATTCCTCCCTTCAGTCTGAGCAGAGGCCTGCCAGACTCCAGGGGCTGCTGGTTGTTGTACCAGCCAGCAGAACACCCCCAGCTCAGCCCTGACAAGGGATCACTCCGTGCAAAGGACAAAGATGTCACCCAGGAGAAGGAACTGAGCAGGCAGTGACTGAAGGTACAAGGAGCTGCCCACCCAGGCAGGTAGAACAAGGCCAGGCATACACTGAAGAGAGCTGACAGTGCAATGGGGAGATCCTGACTGCTGCAAGACAACAACATCTTGCTCTCTGACACCCACGTGCTTTTACTTTGCGGCCCATCACCACTCTCACATACATCCCAGGCACTAAATTCAGATCACAGCTGAATTAAGCTACAGTTGTTGGCTAGAAGTAGCTTTTGCCATTGTCCAATTAAGCAGCAGTAAAAGTTGCCATAAAAATCCAGCTGTGCCGTTTCAAGAACGCTTCCTAGGCCTTACTGCACCCAAGACCACCAGTCCTTCCTACAGTCAGAGACCAGCAGCACACCTCTGCTTTAAGCTCACTCACCTCTGCTAAAGGCTCAGTATCACAGACACTCCTCTCCCCTGTTCTGGCTCAATTCCCAGCTCCGTCAGGGGAAACAGAGTGAAAGGCAGTGCTCTGCATCCTGCTGCAGCATTGCTGTGAGCCCCAGAGAAAAACCCAAAACAGCATAATCCACATTAATTCCAAAAAGATCTGCAGACTTGCTCCTTGCTGACACAGGACTAGCAGAGGGAGACCTGGCTTGTCTTACAGCTTTGCTCCCAACCACGGGAAAGCTGCAGCCACAGGATCCAGATGTAGATATTCCTGGCATGCAGCTTGGTTACTCCTGTTCACAAAAGAGGGGATGCAATGCTGCAGTTAACCCAGCCATCTGCTTGGGCAGCTGCAGGGTTATCATCTGTCTGCAATGAAACCTCACCTCCTTTAGCTCTGCACTGGTCTGAGTAACAACCAGGCTCACCTGGGCCTTTCTCCTTACCAGATCAAAGTCCTGAAGTCAAGATCTAACCAACAGTCACAAACTAAAGATAATCTAGATATGAATGCTCCTGTGGTCTGTCTGGCTCTGCCCTATGCGTGCAGGATCCTCTCTCTCACTTTCAGCAAGCCAGCCCTTATTTGCCTTATTTCCCTGCTCAGGAGGTAGCACCAGGGCAGCAGGCTTTGAAGAAAAGAGAAATCAAAAAACACAGTTGTTCCAATTCACAGCTATTCCTGTGACTCTAGAGCCAGGAGTAACTATAAGCACACTGCTCCTGCTTCCCCAAATGGTGCCTCCCTCAGCAACTCCAAATCAGAGGCTCACCTGACTCGTTCCTACTACTGCCTTCTGTCAGCCTGACACTCCACAGCACCCCCACGGCTGCCATCCTCCACTGCCTGTTCATAAAGAAGGCAACAAAAGGCAAAAAAGAGCCAACTCGCTCTGCTTCAGCTCTTGCCATAGCTACGACTCGAAGAGGACAGACCGCGAAGTCTCCACGCTGCAGGACGCATTGTGGAAGCAACGCTGGGAACCAGCACTCTGCCCCAGACCCTGAGCACTGAGAGGCAATCCGGACAAGCTGAGCTGTTGCTCTCGAGGATCTTCACCTCAGAACCACCCCACATCTCTGCTGCCTGCAAAGAACCGCGAGGGAGAAGCTGTGCAAAGGCAGGCAGCAGCCGCGTCCCGGCCTACCTGCAGCGAGAAGGTCAGCGCAAGCTCCGTCTCCACATGTCCACTCGGGGGCAACATGATCTCGTGAGAGCGCAGGATACGCTTGGAGCCCTGCACAGAAACAAAGTCCAGCACGGCGTGAATTCCCACCCTTCGCATCCCATCCCAGCCCTCTTCACTGCACACCAGGAAATGCTGTCAGGGACTACCACAGAGAAGTGAACGGATGGGTATGACCTTGTACTTCTGTGAAATATTAATGAGATGAAAGAGAGATATTTGACTAATAAAGATTTGGGCATATTTACTGTCCCTAACTGCAACAATGCAGCTTTTGTTCTGCCAAACCCCAGCCTTGAAAAGCTATGAGTCAACCCCCATCCTTGGAGCTGAAGTCTCCTATTTTCACTTAAGCCAATAGGTACAAGGCTCTTCGTCTTCTGGGTCTGGAGGCTGCAGCATCATGCTTAAACCTCTGGCATTAGTCACAACAGACTGGGCTTTTTCTTTTTGTGCACACACCCCTCCCTAGGGAAAATGGGGACTTTAACCTGTTTAAACAATTGCCAGTAGCTAGGAATATTAAAGAAAAAATTCACTAAGCATCTCAGTGGAGTCTGGAGATTTAATGTATCACAGGGCAACCCCAAATCAACCCTGTGTGTGGGCTGCCTTATGCTAACAGAGTTACCAGGCTATTAACTGTGTGAGCGTTTCATTTCAGGGAATGAATGTTTGAAGGAAAACTAGCAGGAAAACATGACAGACTGCTGCCTAGCAAACCCTTCTACATTGTTCAAACACAGTGGCAAGTTTCAGAGGTCTCTGGCTCAATGTTCTGCTGAGGCTGCAGATCTGGCTTTGTCCAGACGGGCTGATCTCCCAGAAGCACAGAACTGTAGCTCTCGAAAAAGCACCATCTGGGAAATCAGAGACAGACTGGGGGGTAAACACCTCTAAGCTACATCCAAAAGGGAAATGTGGTCTGCCCCTATCAGCCTCAAAGAGCATCACGAGATGAGACAGCAGCAGAGCCTTGTTTACATCCCTCACTCCCCAAACACACAGCTCATGCAGCCAGAGCAAAGGCTGTGATCTGCAGCGGTGCCTCAGCTCTGCACAGCACCAGCTCTTCTCTGGAAACGCCGAGGTGCCTGAGCTCCAGCAGATCTGATAGCAGACAACAGAGCAGAGCCAGGCACCCAAGGGCTGCCCTCAGGACAAGCAGCCCACGTGCATGTGAAGCACAGCCAGCCCGGCCACTGGCAACAGCAGCAGCTGCTCCATTTGTGCAAAGCTCCTAATAGCAGCAATCTTGCTTTACTGGTTACGCAACCAAAATCTAATGAAAGACCAAATATAGTTGCTTTTAAAAGACCACAGCAGATAAACAGAGTAACAGCTCGGGAAATACAGCTGACAGCTCTTTGACCGTCTCTGCTCTGGAGGCTGCAAGGAGACATGGCAAATGCAGGTAAGATGCTCTCATTAGGTCTGACTTCAGTCACGACCTCTGAAAGGGCTCTGGTGTCTGACATGTGGCGTGCAATTCCCCACACAAAGGCAGTCATTTGACAGAGATCTCATATTTGATGACCCAGTACCACCAGCCTCAAACAATAGCCCTGTCAGAATCCTGAGTGCAGGCAAATAAAGCATCCCTGAAAAAGCTTGTCAGCATCAGCATCATAACCTGCAAGCTCTAAAGGGATTTTTAATAGCAGGGCCTGGTGTGGAGAGGACTGCTCAGGTTCCACTGTCTGAACACTGCAGCAATGGAGATCACAACACATACACAAAATGGGATGTGAAACTCCCATGTGTTAAAATTCCCTTTGGATCTGTAGGTCTGGGGCAAGCTTTCACCTAATAGAAAGTGTAAGCAGCAGTAATCTGGACAGGAAAAGAAGGTTTTGTTCTAATAAAAGCTTCTGAATTCTTCAACCCAAGTCTGGCACTCTCTGGGCATAGATCATTTGCTGACAAGCCTCAGGTGCTTACCATGATGCATTCATCATCTACGAGTACAAACATATGGAAAGCTTTCAGCCTTGATAAGCAGTAGCTGACAGCCTGGAAACCCACAGCAGTGCTTCTTCTGAGGTTCCCACAAATCTAGGTGTGTGAAGCAATTCCCTGCCTTTCTGCTCTCTGGTGCGGGTGCACGAACCCCCTCCAACTTAGAGGGACACACTTTTACCCCAGCTGGACGATTCAGAGATGAGAGATACCAATTAAATCCTCAGCTCTCTGTTTTTCCTTCCTGATTTCACCTTCCAAACTAGACTTCGTGTGCTTTGACACAACCAGCTCTCTGCAGGGGTTTGCTTAGCTCTTCATTTAAAAAGCAGCAGCTTTTCAGCACAGTTAATGTTCTACTTAGAGGTCTACTAGGCTTTTCCTCGTTAAGCACTTTAGCATTTGCAGTGATGGGAGCACGTGAACCAAACCGATGCTGTGACGCACGGTGGAACCGAGTCCCCTTCCTTCCCAGCCTGCCTCCAGGCAGCATGACCTACATGGAGGCACCTAATTAAATGGCATAAGCATCTGCTGTAAAGTGGGTTATTTACCTAGGATGACAACTGTATTTTAGGAAAAGCAATTAGTCTGTACAGGCACCCTACAAAACCACTGACAAGCTTGGCCACAGACTCGACAGCAGAGCTGCCCACCAGCAGAGGAAGGCCCAGACTCCCCCAAACCAAGACCCAGTTACCAAGATGTTCAGGCCCAGACTGTTAAATAGAAAACTAGGCTTGGATTTAGATCCAGCCCAGGAAGAAAAGGCGACATGTGATCAGTGGAGAGCATTTTTACATGCAGATAAGCAAATGCTGAGCCATCGGTGAACAATATTCTTCGCTTACAACAGTGGAATGAGGTAGGAACATGGGAGAAGGATCAGAAAAGAGTCTACATAGATCCAGAACACCTTGATGGTCTTGGGAAGAAGTCTGTGGACACAATGGACCCTTATGTGGGTGGAGGTAAAGTTCAGTTTGGGCAACTGCTAATATTTTTAGTCAAACAACACAGTTCTTAGAACTGAGCAGCAATTACCTGCATTTTGACAGCAATGACCCCAGAAATAAGCTCCTTATCCAATTCCTTTAAGACTACCAGTTTCTTTAACGTCAAGCTGCACAACCTGCAAACAGGAACAGAAGAGAAACAGTTACAATCATGCCTGCAAAAGGAAAAGCTCTGATCAGCTTTTACACACAGCAGTATCCCAGTTTGACGGGGAACAGACTCCAGACACAAGCCACATGCTGATACCGACAAAGACAGCAGAAATACATGAGGCTTCCCTGGCTTCTCAAGACTGAATTTCTCCAACCTTTCATAAATACAAGGAAGTAGACAGGAGGTACATCTGTCTCTCATACAGACCCATGACCACACGAGAGCCCCAAACAGCACTGGCCTCCACTAACCACAGCCTGGGAACCCTTGCTTTGAGTCAGACCAAAAGCTTCAGGGTCAGAGGAATTAAATTCCAGCAATATGAAAGCATAGGGTCAATCTAATTTTAAACTTGTCCACAAGGCTTTCCAAGATTGTTGGCTTTTTCAGTTTCAGACTCCTGGCTCCCAAAGATCTCACTCCCACCTCCTCTTGTCTTCCCACACATTCTTATCCTCACCCCCAAACAAAAGTGCTAGCAAGTGGCTCAGGCGTCTCTAACGGAAAGGGTGGGGGGTGTGGGAAAAATAGGGAAAGAGAAAGGAGAGGACTCAAGTGGTGCCCTCTGGCCCTGGTGTTCACACGCCACACATATGCAAGTAAATCACATTCTTCACCCAGGCAATGCTACATTGTTCTGGTTAAAGTATGCACTTCTGCCTTCCAGCACAGGGAGCTTGGGAGCAGACAAAATTCGGCCTCTGCGCTGTCACTGTTTCACAGAGGTTATCACCAGCTGGGGGAATTCAGAAGGCATACCTATACAAACTTCAGGCAAAAACACACCTGAAGCCAAGACAGCTCAGTTTGAGGATAGCAGAGGCCAGAGAAAGTTGCTGGGCAGGCTGTAGTGACTAGACATCGTCTGTCACACTGGCCAGGAGCCAGCACTGCCTTTGTGTCAGGTCCTTACTCCATGGCATGGGCATCTCTGGCCTCTGGCACGGAATGTTAGCAGACATCAGCACTGCTCTTCTCAAATCCACGGCCGAGCTCTTTTTCCCAGATCAAGTGTAACATAGGGCTGCTCATGGAGACGTGAAGCCCAGCAGTAGATGGGAATGAAAGAGGAGCTGATGCTAGATTTTGGCACAAGTGCCACTGACTGGAGCCTGCACTTGAACTACAGTACCTCACACACTGGTGCCAGGTGCCTGGCAATGCAGCACTGCAAGGGTGACTTGTACCTCCACCACCTTTTTCATCTCTTTGCTGCAATGCCTGAAGGCAGACAGGATCAGCTTGTGTGCAAAACAGCAGGAGAGATGTAGCTGAAGGCTCTTCCCAACAGGAGTGGGGGCAGATGTAAAAGCAAGCACTGCCAGTCTCATCCTGAAACACCCGTGGCTCTGCCTGAACTCTGGTCTCACACGGGGCCAGCAACAGGGAAGAGCCAGTCTTATGGCCTGCACTCCAGCACCCCTCCAAACACGTCCTTGCCAGCCTCTTCTCCACCCCGACCCATGCCGTCTGTTCTCCCATCTTATTTGCAAAGCTCTTGCTTCTGCTAAAACCCCCAAAAACCAATAGAAAGAGAGAACTACAAGCTTTCTCCTTTGCAGAGCTTTGCATCACAAGGCAGCACAACCGGAGATGCTGCAGAAATTACAAAGAAGGTGGAACAACCAGGACTGGCTGGGTCTCTGTCCCTTTCTGTCCCCCTGCCAGCAGCTGTGTGCACTGGGAGTAAGGTGAAGCTGCATCTCTCAGCCTGGAGCACAGGAGAGAGTGTTGGCTTTTCCTCTGCATCCCAAATAAAACAGTAGGCACAGACATACACACGTGGCTGCTGTCATGAAGCAGCAGGGGCAGGATCTGGAGGAAGGAGGCTGTGTGAAGCCGTTTGTTTTACTCCTAACGCTGTAGCTGGAAGACAATTGTGCTCAGCTTGCCAAAATCTACAGAGCTCCGTCCAGTCAGGTGCTGAGAGCAGAGGTAGGACAACACATTAGTATTGTCTCAGCTGACAGGCAAGGAACAAAGGCCTTTTCTCTCCAGCCTCGAGCTCGAGGATGGAAAAGGTACGGGAAGAAACAATGGTGTTCTCAGCACACAGAGCAGAGCACAAGGAGGGCGTTCTGTTCTCCGCCGGGCATTCCTTCAATTCATCATTTATGAGCTTTGATCAAACCCTGTGGAGCACTTGCTGCTTGGGGAAAAAAAAAAAAAATTAAAAGCCTCCTTTACAGTGATCAGAAAAACAAAAGCAGTTTAAAAAGGCATGGGACACATCTGCTTTCTTTATCCCCCATTGCTGGGCTGCTGGTACTAAAAGGCACTCCACACAAAAAACAATGGAATGTTTATCCTCTCCACTGGCGGGGGGCGGGGTGTGTGGGGGATGGATAAAAATCGGTTTAAATCCCATCAAATGACTCTTACCCTCAACACCCTATTTCAATCTAAACTGGCAGATTACAAATGAAAGCAAACTTCAGAACATGTGGCAGAAAGGGGCCATACCTTACCCAAATCATGACGAAAAAGCACATGCCAAGTGTGTCCCTGCCACTGGCACGAGGATCCTGAACTACTCATGCACACAGGTACAGCAAGGATTTGTGCGCCACAACTGCCTCTGATAAGAGTCCACTTATCTTTTGCCAAGGTTTTACTGTACATCCATCAAGTCTCAGGGGTCAAAACAGGGATCAGTCTCACAAGCCACTTCTATCAACAAGCCTGTTAGGTTAAACACTGGTAAGTAAAACAGAACGGACACAGGTGGAGCTGGAAAGACGTGGAAAAAGAACAAGGCTACATTTGGAAGCATCTAATACAGATATGATCTCTGTGAACAGAGAGAAAATAACCTAGCACACACAAGGGGAACTAAGGAAGCCTCAGGTCTGCAGCTGAAAGAGCCTGAAGTATTTTGAAAGCCTGGTACTGCAATTCAGGAGGTGCAGAGAAATACATGTTTCAGCAGTGACCTACAGTTGCACAAGGGAGTTCAGTTAGCAAAAGCACTAGGCTAGCTGAAGTGGACTTAAATAAGGACAACGGAAATCTGAGAGCCAATATTTCCAGCCTTCACTGAAGGTTCATAGTTTATCTCCCTGCCAGGAGCTCAGCTGGGTCCCAAACAGCAGCAGGAGCCTCTGTCCCCTCCAGTCACTCACGTGCCCCCAGGGCAAACAGGTACAAGGCACTTGCCCGGCCCTGGTTTCAGGTTAGCAAACTGCAAAAATTATGGGACAGCTTAATGCTACAATAGAACTCCATCTTTTTACATCACTGCTGCAAGAACAGAATTTTAAAAAGAAACCTGGACCTGACCCAATGGTTTCAACTCGCCTTGCTAACACAAGTCGTGCTGAATAGCTTCATCACAAGCCCACTGCTTAGGGAGGCAGCTCTCTGCAAAGAACATAACATTTTGGTAACTGAGATGCAGCAAACATGTCCAGAACAACCAAATAAAGTGTCGCATTCTTTATGCACTGTATGTTTTGCTTTTGCATCCCTCTGAGTAGGAAGATCAGGAAAAGAAACCCCCTCCAAGAAAAAGTCTGCCTCTGAATTAAATGTCTGTTTCTCCACAGGGAGCACAGTAATTGCACCGAGACCTCGCTCACACAGAGACAGTCGAATCAACAGGAAGGAAAAATTAAAAATTAAAGACCTGCATTTTAATTAAACCCCATAGAAGTACAGAAAAATAACAGGATGCATCCACAGTTATAGGGGACTCCAAGTACAAGATGGGAGCTGGGACAGGAAGACTGTAGTACACAGATATCCTTTGTCCAGGTTAAGAGCTGTGAAGAACTGCTCCTAGAGAAAGTGTTTCACGCCAGGAGCACTCTCCTCTGAGGTCTGAAAACCTCAATCAACTGATGGCTATAAGGAAGGAATTGGTTTCCGTTTGGCCACTGGACAGTTTCACCTCATCCAAGTTATTTTAGCACTTCAGGACAGCAAGCAGCTTCCCAGCCCGGTGCTTTCAATGTCCACGTGGAGTGTCGTGCTCCGAGCTGACACTTTACATCCACATCAGTCCCAAAATAAACCGCGAGCCACTCGAAGGAGACCTGCAGGGAGACACCCACGTACACACACTTGCCCAGAAAAAACACCATTCTGCACATAGCTACAGGGGTGTCTGTGCAGGAGAGGCCAGAGCCGAGAGCCCTGCACAACATTTTTGGGAGACAGCTGCTTCAGGAAGGTACAAATGTCTGCAGCACACCAAGAACTGGCTGCGCCAGCAGCTTCTCAGGAAGAAAAGAACAGCTCATGGACAAACTTGTTGCTGCACTTGCATGCCAAAGGCAGGGCTCTGTATTGGCCTAGGAGCTAGCTAGGGGAGAAAGCAGGGTAGAAGTACTGTCCTCTGATGTCACTGATACCTCAAGATTTGGACTCTGGTCAAGGGCAGCAGTAGGAGCCTCAGGAAGATGCTTCCTTGCTTTCCAAAGCTTAATGAGACAATCCCCTCAAAGTGATCTAATCTTGGTCGCATTACCAGGGAAGCTCCCAGGCAAGGTGAAATCGAAAGAGGAGGCACAGGTCAGGCACCCTAGTTTCTGTCATGACAGAACTATAACCTGAGTAACTTGCAAAGAAACCTAATAGTCCTTCATTCACTTTTCCCACTAAGCTGACCTTTAATCAGCTCTTCTGGCTATAGATCCATTCGAGTAAGGTTTAAGCAGCCAGGAAACAATTGCAGAGGCAGTATTTTCATTGTTCTTGTTCTCAAGGATCTTGAAATCCTCTTCCCAGCATTCACACAGAGAATTAAGCTCTTAAGATTCTGGAGACTAAGATCTATAGAAACGCTGGAGCAAGCAGGTCTTGTTCAGCCAGGTAGGAGGATGGCAGCTTATTTTACACAAACAGGTTCTACCCAGAACCTCACAAGGACACACATGTACAGTCAGACACCATCCTTTTATAGCTGAAATACTGTCCTGCTCACTTCAAATAAATTACAGATATGCCTACTCCAAACGGAGCAAGCAAAAGCAGGTGGGTATGTTAAAATTTTGCAGACCTGCATAACTTTTACAAGATCCTAGAACTCCACATGGGCACGTTCGCTATTTGAAGTTAATATGATCAAGTAGTAAAGCACATCTGAGCTTAGATACTCTAATCCGACGTATCAATTGGAAAATGCTGAGAGATGTCTTCCTTCAGTATGTCAAGACATTGCTGGCTGGCTCTAGGGGACTCACCAAGGGTACAAAGGGATCAGGGTCCCTGCAAGCCAAATAACTCACAAAGCAGAGTTTACATATTCCATTGGCACTTCTCGTTTCTTAGTGCTTCAGTAATCTGGGAAGGAAAGGGCACTGCTAAAACACAGCAATGGTGGTGAAACATACAGGTGTTAAAGTCAAACCTTCACATGCTCTTCACGTAGCCAAACAGAATTTCTTGGCAGCTGCTGGCAGCTGTGTCACACATAACTGTTCTGCCTATCTGGCCAAGATATGATGTGTTTGTTCCAAGTCACACCTGCAAGAAATCAGCCTGTCTGACACCAACTGCTCACCTCCAGCTACATGCTCTAAACTGTGCTACTGAGAAACAGCAGCTTTCTCTCCCTTTAGGAAATCATCTCAGCAAGAGCAGGGGTAGCTCTTCACACATCTGTTGGCCTCAGTCGGATTTCAGTTCCTGCACACACTGTTATACATTGGTTTCTTACTCTTCAATTTGATGATTTCAAGTCTCTTCATAGAATGACTTAAAGGAAGAAAAAAAACCTAACCACTGACAAAGCAGGGATTAAGTCTGTTTCTCAGACAGGCTATGGAGTATAAAGGAGTCAGGCAAACTCACCTATGTGTTCACACCATGCTGCCTGCAAAGCCAGGCATGGGCACAAATGCAGTTAAATAGATCTCTCCTGGTTTGCCTCTTCCAAACCCAGCATCCAAAACAAGAGGAATACACAGCATCCTGATACCAAAGTGAGCATCAGTGAAAGTGCCAGTGGTATTGGGGAATTAGGTTTGAGCAATGTTTTCAAAGTTTCGAGGCAGCAGGAAGATGTTTTACTAGCTTTAAAGAACGGAGTCAGCAAATAACAAAAAGGTGATTCATGGTTAAGGCTCCTTTGACAGACTTCAGGACGACATTTTCTATATTACAGATGACACAAACACATTTGATATTTGTTGTATTGATTCAGTAGTAGCTGGAGCAGCCAGAGGCACCACCAAGGAAGGAGATAGAGGCAGACCAGGCATAGGCTGGTCCATCAGACCAAAGGCTTGTGGCAGCTGTGGGTCTCATAAGCTTGCAGAAGACACCCATGGATTGCAGGAGAGCCCAGAAATGCCAATCTCCCATTTGAGCACCTAACGAGCTCAGCCAAAACACCACTGTCAGGGACGGGGAGCCTTTAGGATGTGGCCTGGACAAGCCACTCCTGTAGCTAGGGCTTCATTCCTCAGCTAGTCAGCAACAAAGCAAAGGCACAACCCACAAAATTTACATGAGCCAGCCAGGGTGGAGGGCAGCTCCCACCACATGCCTCACACACTGGCAAAGAAACAGATACACAAACGAGCAAATGAATCACACCCTAAACAAAAAGGAGACTCCGGGAGGAAGAATGCCAAAAAAACAAATCAGGGGGTGGGGGATAAGGAGCAGAGACCTTCGCAGCTGGAACAAACCCAGCAGCCCCCCACTCCCTGGCTCACCCCTGCATGCCTTCCTTCCGCAACCTGCCGCCTTCTGGCTGGCCCCCTGCCCCCGACAGCAGCGCCTGTCACACAGCAGCCTGACCACCGGGACTGGCCACTCCAGGCATGCTACTGAACACTCCCCGCCTGCCCGCAGCCCTTCCCATCTGCCCCCGAGCCCTCCAGGACTAGCAGGAGCCACATGAAGTCGCCAGCAGCTGAGAAAGACCATCAGAGCTAAAGGCCTCCTGCTAAGTCCAATTCGCTCAAGGCGTGGAGCAGGACATCTGCCCTGATTTACAGCAGCATCCCCTTCCCAAGCTGACAGTGCTGCAGGCGGCTGCAAGAACAAAGCCAGCACCCAGCCTTCTCCAGCACACACCCAAGGGAATCCTCCCTGTGGCAGCCAGCTCTCTTACAGGCGCCGTCAGCAAGATGAAAGGGTTAAAGAAAGTGCCTCAAGGCACAGGTTTTCTCCAGCATCTGCCTTGCCCAGATAACTCTCACTCTCCTCCACGACATCCATGCCTCAACCCTGAGCACAGCATCCCCAAACACAGCAGCAGCAGCAGGCTGGAAGCTGTAACATCTCCACAGCAACTGGGGCTGTCACAGCCCACACGTCACCAACTTCTCAGCATCCGTGCAACAAATGAGACCGGCTCCTCCGACAGACTGCTTCTTGCTGCTCACTCCCTCTGGAGGAGCCCCATGGCAAACCCTCCCTCACTGCTGCGTCCCCAAACAACCACTGCCCCAGCAGCTCCCCTCCCCAGGCCAGCGACGGGCTGGAGTGCAGGCAGATTCTGAGGGAAGCCCTGCATCAGCCAGTCTGGCTTATTACTCACTATTTTCCTTTCGACAGCAGAAAGCACAGGTCCCTAGGTACTCTTGCACTCAGCTACTTTCAAAATGCCTGGTGTCATTCTGCTTTTTGTTCCCATTGCTGAACAGCCCACAGCAAGAGCCCTCTATGCTCTGCACTCTCCTGCTCCCCACCTGGTAACCTAGGGAGTCAGCAGTCACAGCACACCGTCCCCAAGGCCTACAAACCTTTAGAGAAAAAGGACTCTGCCTCAGATATTCTGATCTTCCTCTTTGTCCGTAAATCAGCCATCAAGAGGAAGAAATTGTGCTAAGAAGAGCCTGGACCTCAGGCTCATATCAGAAGAGCTTGTAAAGAAGGTTCAGTTCTGCTCGGGTTATCCATCACTGTGATCTCTTCAGCATAAGAAAGCAAGACTAGGAAGCCTCCAGCTAGGAAAGCAGTCAAGGAAAAACAGATGGCTTCTTGGTGTTCCCAAAGCTGAACTTGCTCGCAGGGCATGAACAGTGTGCCATCTCTCTGCCTGATTTCTCTCCACTTCAAATAGCTCCCACAACATCACCTGACACAGAGGCGAGCTGAACAGCCTGTCTGTCACCCCAGAGACCAGACTGGCTCACACCATGGGTCACATCAAATTACTTCTCACTCAGCCATCCAAGAACAATTCCTAGCTCACTAGCCAGTCAAGCACATGGCCCTCCCACTCAAAGCCATGATCCTGATGCCATGTAATTCTTAAGACTTGGTGCTTCTTTGGAAGACAACCACATTACACTGTTTCCAATAAACAGACTGTCTGAAAACTGTCGTAGAAGTTTTTTAAAATGAGTTTTGGGGGTGAGTTTTATGGTTGTTTTTGAACCTGCTTTTTCCCTTGCTGATCCATCTGGACCCAAGGCAGCAAAGCCAGGGCAGGTGGATCATTCCTAACCACTTTCCATAACCTTGATTTAAACCAGCTGCATCAAGTACCAGTGAAGAGGCTTTTGTTTGTGAAGTCTGCCATGTGGCTCAACATATACAATGTGGGAGAACCACACAGACATAATTTAGACCCCAAAATGCTGTTTGCTTCTTTACTGAGAACTCAGTGTCCTGTAAGAGCAAAGGCAGAGCAGCAAGCAACACTGTGAAAAACACTGTGAACTTTGATGGTACGTGTGGTATTAGGCAGCACAGCAATCAAATATGCAAAGCATGTTGCTGGTGGGCTTGCTTTCAGGCTAGGAGAACACTTCACAGATCCCAATACCATTCCCATTACAGCAAGTCTGTCCAAGCCTGCCATTCTTCTTGGCCTTCTTCCAGACAGGCAGGTGCAGCCAGCCACCCCAACACCTCTCAGAGTCAATGGTCTGTACTAGTTCTTCAATTGCCCCATATTTCATGCTGGCTCCCTTCTCCCCTGACTTCAGAGATGAATGGTCTGACAATCAAAGAAGTACCAAAATTGGTTACCAAAGTCTGAAACATAATTATTTTGCACAATTCCCATTGTGCCAAAAAATACAGGAGAACTATTTAGCATCCCAAAAAAACAATTTCTCTCCAGCGTGCAAAAATACAGAACTAACAACTCTAACTACAGGGAAGGAAGCAGGAAAAGTGAAACTCTAAACCCCAATGCATTCAACAGCAGGTCAAGAATGACGGTTAGGAGAAACACCAGCTCCACAAAAAGCAATTTCTACAGCTGTACGGAACACCCTATGTAATGCTCACAGCAGCTCAGCTGTGCACTCTGACCTCTGAGCCCCACAGCTCTGCCTCACCTGGGCACAGGTGCTTTCACCATGGGACTGCAACACTGGCAGCCCATTTGTTCTCTGGCCACAGCTCAAAGGATGTTCCCAAATCAAACACATTAAAACAGTTATAAAAGAAAGGTGGTTCTTTCCCAGAAGTGTTTATTTGAACAGTGCTGGTTTTAACAAGGCAACGACACACAGCTGACAAAGCAGCCTCCATCAGCACTAAATATAATTCACAAAGAACTCTAAATCCTGCCACAAAAGCTGGGGCATTCAGCATTAAACTTGCTGGAAACACTGATGAACAGCCCTCGAACTGGAACAAAATATTGAGAGTAAAGCAGCTGAAAGGCACTGTCCCTTGCAGATTTGTCTCCCCAGAAAGGAAGGGGCAAACTGAGAGGAGCTTTCCAGTATTAACAGTGGTCAAAAAAGGTCTGAAAACGCCAAAGCATTTGGCACTCCTTGCAAGGAAATGCCTCTGATGGAAGCTACATTGTGCTCCAGCACATATGCCTTGCATTTTTTCCATCAAATATTCTGGGCAGCACTTGCTCATTTGCACACTCTCTGCTCAGAAGAGCAGATAAGCTGGGAAGGAAATCACCAGAGAACAGAAATAAGGGATCTAGCAAGATTCTAAAAGCCAAACAGCTGAATGCATTACTCCAGCTGATGCAAGAATGAGATGGCTGAAGTGAAACTACCAGTGCTGCTGCCAGGGATGGAACTTCAGCAGTAACCAGAAGCAGTATTTTAACCTCCAAAACCAGCTGAACTGGACTGAAAAGGCTCACAGAGAGTGCAGTGCCCAGCCTGCTGCCAGGCACAACACAACCTCTCCAACTGCAGCCCTGAAAACTGCAGAACCCACCAAAAGTGCACGAATGAACAGAAACTGGGATCTCCTGTAGGCTTTAAAGCTGACCCACGGGGGTGACCTTACACTGAAGCAGCAGCAGATTTTGCTCTGGCAAAGACTGCAAGAAACACCCTTCCCATGCCCTGAGGAGATACCTGAGTGGGGAGGCACCTGCATCAGCAGGCCAACCTTTTGGCCTGGGGGACAGCCAGGACATGCACTTCCAACTGGTTTGCAAATACCTTGGATTTTCAGACTACTTCTGATGCCCTCTCAGTAAGAGCAGCTTCATTAAGGGAAAATCCCAGTCTCGAGGTGATCTCAAAATGTCTCTCAACAAAACCTGAAAAATGCCTTCCCCCACAGTATGTGTCTTTACATCTAAATATACCCTGTATGCTCTAGTTTAAAGAATCACTACTGAAAAAGAAACCACTTATTTGGAAATAACTTAGCACAAGGTTTTCTGTTTGTTTTCTTCTCTGTCAAAACCCCTCATGACTGACATTTCTCATGTTTCTCATGAAAAAGAGAGAAAACCTGGCAACTCAGACTTTTTTTACACTCTTTTTTGAAAGCTAACATCACCTTAAAGTTTACTAGGGAAAAAAGCAACCACAATTTTCACTAAAGAAGTACAGAAGAATCCCAGTGCCAAACACTTGCAATGGCAGGCAGAATACAGTGGTTTCCTCCACAAAAACATTTGCATTGCCTTAATACTCTAAAACTCTTCAGCAGCCATGGGAAGTTGAGCTGGCAAGCAGAAATTCAATATTATTTAGAGATTACAGTTCTTCAGCATCATTGCTGGTGATATTTCATTCCTGAAAGCAATAAGGGAATAAAAAAGCAAACCAAGTGTCTGAATTTGCTAGTTCAATTTGCCAAGAATATTTATTAAAACATCAGTGTGACCTGTGTAATCCAGCAAAACAGTGAGCTTTGAAAGACACAGGATGCTCCAAGATGCTCAGAACTTGTTCCAGACTCCTGTAGGAGTTTTTTTAATGTTGAATACAAGCAATAAAACAAAAAGTAATTTATAACAATCATAATCCATTCAGTCTCCAGAACCTTTCATCAGGCCTGTGAGTTCCCACTGAAACTGGATTTATCAAGATGAACTGTAGATGCTCTACAAAATAAGCAGACTGAGGTAAATGAGGCATGAACAAGCTGAGTCTGAATGAGAGGCTGCTCTTCTCCAGCAGGATATTAAGGTTCACTGCAGGGAGGGACTACCAAGAAGCCTGTGCAGGAAAAAGATAGTTAGTCCATTTGTGAACAAGATCACACCATCAGATCATTCATGGAGACCAAACTCCACAGTCAGAGACCAGTTTCAGGCCCCTGAAGAACATTCTCCTCCAATGCCTTTGCTGATGCAATCAGCTAATGCTAACATGACAGCGATGATAAGAGCAAGGAACAGATATCAGCATCATTTTGTGGTCAGTGCTCCTGCTTGTGGATGAGGCATGGCACATCTGGAACTAGGTACACATACTCAGGCTGTCAAAGAGCATTTCCATCACAGAAACAGCTGAGGATCATCTGTGCACATGAGACAAGGACAAGTACCACAACATCAGGATGCAATTTATCCTTGGTTGTATGTTGTCCTCACTCAGAGGACCACACTCACACACCAAATCACCACACTCTGATTTTCACCACATGACTACAGGTCATCAACCTTTGCATCAGGGTCTATGGCTAATCACACCAAAAAAAAACATATTTATGCACATTATATGTTTCCAGCACAATCCTGGTGAGCCCAGCCTCTCTAGAGCACCAGTGTAGATCTTCTGCCACTTCCAGGGTGCTTATTTTGAGCCTTCATTTCCATCACTGTGAAGCAAAGGTCTGCTCACAGCAAGCACCTTGAAACTGGCTGACAGGAAACACTGGAACTGAAGCAGTGGCACGCCTGTTTCACTAAGACATTGTGTGTTATGTATATCATTTGTTAAGTAATCATACATAAATGTTCAGCTGATTACAAATTACCAAGCCATTCTCTGTTTTCACATCTGAATCAGCAAGAACACTGCAGACACAGGTGACACTCCATGACTGATCCTCAGTGGGGTCCTCTGTCTGCAGATGTCCCACCTCAAACACAGATTAGCTTCCACTCAGAACAGGTCCTCTTGGAGAGCTGATGGAGAGTGAATTCACTCGCAGGAGAAAAGCCCAAAGTTACTCATGCAATAGCTTGGAAAATGTGGTGATAATTTTGGAACCAAGATAGGCCCAGGAGACTTAGCAGGAGCAGCAGCAGTCTGTTGGCAGAGGACAGAGAACATAGAAACAAAAGCCAGAGGAGCCTCAATTCACAGTTCAAGAATCAGGAACTGTGGGAGACAAGATGAAATGTTGACTTTCCAGAGATTAGAGAACAGTTTACATTAAACTGCACCAAATTCTGCTGCTAAACTGATTCAAGCCTTCTGAGCTGTCCTAGATATTGATCAATCATTTCACCTTATTGACAAACAGACGTTGGACCGTGGTATGTTTGAGCTTCAGGCAGCCCCACAACCAAATCCTGGCAGCACTGGGGCATTGTGACTGTAACAGGATACTGCGTGCCTGCAGCTTCCACTCCCTAGGCTTTGTCACACACCAGGAAAAGCAAGGAATCACAAAAGCATGCGATGGATCCAAAGAGGGAAAGAGAGCTGCAAAAATTCTCCATTCAGTGGGAAGGCAGAGGAAAGCTGCAGCATGCAAGACTGGATATGATGCTTCCAACGTAAAGAAAACTTTGTTCTAACTTTTGTCTTTTATCCAACTCCAGCTGTCATATGATTTCCACATTACAATGTGAAGTGAGCAGAGGAAAACTCATCTACGTCCCCTTTTGTCAGGGACACATCTAACATACTTCCCCCCCAGCACAGATCTCCCCTGCTCCAGATAATTCCTGTCTGTACTCAAAAGTATTAAGTGGTCAACACATTCTCAGAACTTGATAAAAATCAAAAGTCAAGAGTTTTCAACAAATTCCTTTGTTACTGCATTCTGACAGGTACTGCGGCTGCCAGCCTGTTCAGAGAGATGCTTTAACGATGAAGCATCATTTTAAAAACACATTTGCAGCTGTGCATATTTCACTTCAATCACTCAATTGTGAATTATACCTCAGCAAGCCCTTGAAGCAAAGAGGTGGGCTGTCAGGGGGATGTGAAGGGGGAGAGAAAAGAAAGGAATTCCTACCAAACAAAAGAGCTCCAAGAAACTGATACAACTTTGCTGGAAGCTATTCCCAGCCCACTCAACATTTTTTTTTTTGTACACAGACATACCAGAATCCCAACAAGGGGCTTTTTTCCCAGCTAAAATACAAACCATCAGCAAATCTGACCACCACCAGAGAGAAATACGACAACCTAGAGGATGCAAAGCAAAGCACAGTGAAATAATCTTTGAGTTGCGTAAACCCAAGAACCAAGAGCCACGTTTGAAACCTCACCATGGTGGCAGCCTCACACAAGCACCTGCCCAGCATGCTGCTTGGCAAAGCAAGAGTCTTGTTTGCTCGCCTGACAAGAGCTGTTTACGCAAGATAAAAGGACACAAGATGCAAAGTACCTTTCCAGGCCTCCCCAGAAGACTTGTGAAGAGCAGCACAACTGTACTGATGTTTCACCAGGCAGTTTCACCATCCATTCTGCATTGCTTTTGGGACTGAAAGCCACAATAGAGGCCAGTGGCAATGCTGGGAGAGGCCAGGGCAGGAGGAAATGGCACAGAAAACCGGAGGCAGCATGTGGTTAGGACATTGGTGGCGTCAGGCTAAATCTACCCACAACTCAGCTCCAGACCAGATCCTGTGCTCCAGCATCTGTGTGCAACTGTTTTCTTAATCCAGAGATGCTCTGGATCTCAAGTGCTGTGCAAAGGTGGAAACACCAGTAATCAGGCTACTGGAGCCTCCAGGAGAGCAATGGTGCCAAGCAAACCTAAGCATGCCAACCCAGACAAGGCAGACGCATGGTCCAAATGCATCAGCACTTGTGAGGAGAGCTGAGCACTTTGCACTCCACACATGCACAGCAAGGGGCCAGCAGCAGAAAGCTGGCCTTGAATGCAGGTGCACCAGGAACACAAACAGCCACTCAGACACTTAGGTTATGATCCTGGAACAAGGAAACAATTAAATGAACAATAAAAGCTTATTACCAACGTCTTTTTAAAGATATTCAGCAGGACCTGCCATTTAGGTGTCAGAAAAACAGGAGCATGCTGACTGAAGGCTGAACTGAGAAAATCCATCTCTGAAATCCCTTGTCCCTGGAAAAAGCTCCATGTGTTTGCTTGAACTAAGAACTATCCAGGCCTCTGATCCTCAGGCACATCCCCCTGGGCCAAGGGTACGGAGCCACCAAAGTTTTGTCTCAGTCACCAGCTTTGCACTTGAGCTGCTGAATGACCCATGTTCGGAGGAAAAAAATCCTCTGATCTGCTTTGGTATCAGCCAGTGGCTGTCTCAGATCCTCACTGGGACTAAGCATGAACAGGTAAAGCTTATCCAAGTACCTGGGGACACTCAAAGTCTATTTGTGAAGCAAGGACAAAGCCTACACTAATAGTCTTCAGCTCTATTAAGCAAAATAAAGCAGAATCGTGGCAGAAAGAAGATACTGATCCCTCCAGCCTGAAAGAAATCGGAGCACCTTAAATTCTGGCACACTCTCAGGCACAGCATAGAGAAGAGGTAGAGGAGCAAATAAAAGGGAGTTCAGCCCCTAACAAGCCACTAGCAACATGAAATATATATGATCCAGTTCTTGCAGTTCTCATCTTTCCTTGCAAATTCTTCATTTTGAGGCAGTGGGTGCAACTTGATCACGAAAGTAGCATATCGTCTTTCTACCACTTAGAAAGCATGCAGATATATTTTCATTAAAGAGGTAATTTTGGAAGGATCCTTCTGATGCTGAAAACTGCCCATCTGAGAGGAAGAGATCACAGAGGAAAGGCTGCAGGACAGCCCCAAGAAACTCAGAGCAGACCCTGCAAACTGTAAACCAGCAGGCAGATGGAAGAGCAGAAATGGGAGGAGGGCAGGATTAGAGGGGCTATAGATTTATGATAAGTGATGCTCTAACAATAGCTCTCCTTTAAGAATGAAGCTCTTCCTGCTGTAGTTAATCTAGTTAGCCTGCCTGTACATTTATGCACTGGGGAAGGACTGCATACAGGACAGTAATTCCTCAGTCAAGTAAAACCACCCACTTTAAAGCCTACAAAATACCTACCCAGTAACATGGATCATGGCAGAGGGGAAAGAAAGAGTTGCTCCCCTAAGCAGCTGTCAGGGGCTGTTCAGGGGACCTGTTCCAGCCTCTACATGGGCTAGATATCCCAGGAAGGTCTTTTTCAGCCGTGTTTTCCATTTTCATAATTTCTCCCCACCCTGAAAGGTCATGCAGATGAAAACATCAATTTAACTAATGCCAGATGGAAGACAAGTTAAGCCATATGAATCTTTGCTGATTATATAATTACCTTCATTTCTTGCAGAAACATGGAATTGCTTACAGTCACTGGCAGATTATTTTGTATATAAACAAACATTTCTAGGCTGCTTGTACTTTAAAGAAATTAAGTCCACATGGTTTCAACCAACTGCTCCATTACCACGTGGCACATGCATGAAAAAAACAAGCCTGAATTTGAAAACACACCAGGAGGTTGCAGACACCCATCTTCCCCAAGAGCCCAAAAATAATACTTTTTCCATGGGCTCATCAACTCACAGTTACGGATTTACTGGATAGAAACTTAAGATGATTTGCCCTCAGTGTTAAATACACCACATCATTTTCTGCAGACCTCAAGGGCATTTAATTTTAATAAACCCCTACACATCAGCGAGGAAGAGAGCACTGAAACGTTCAGGCCCATTTGCTCCTGAGCCAGAGCAGTATGGCAATGGGCAGTGTCCACAACAAACACACCAAACCACCAGAACCTCTACAGGTGACTTAGGCAAAATCTACAGGGAAACTTCATCTGTAAAGGCAAGGACAACACTGAGAAACCTCTACAGATGCAGTTCTGCGGGTCTGACTATAAAGCCACAAGCAATTAAAGATCCAGTGCATGGATGTCGATTTCTGAATGGAGTCGGTTGTACTTGTAGGTGTCCCATTAGAAGCCAGGAGCACATGTTTAAATTTGCATAAGAATCGGTGTGAAAGATACAGTTACATCCCCAGCAATCTCCAGTGGCTTTGGTTACAGTGTCAAATACTCAAGTGTCTGACAATCTCACTGCCAAGAGCCTAGCTCCCAAAGCCTCATTCCCACCAGAGCCAAAAAAAGGGAAAAACCACCACATGCACGCCAACCATCGCTTCACCCTGACCCGCTCTGCAGCTCTGCCAACAGCAGCCCTGAGATGGAGAACACACACAAGCCTTTGGACCACCCAGGGTTTACAGCACAGAGCTAAAACACCGGCCCCTAAACAAGGGGCTGGACTTCTCCTTCCACAGTCATTCAAAGTCATTTCCTTGGCCCGAAGAGAAACTGCACTAAATTAGAAACGTGGTGCAGCGCTAGGTTAAGTGAGTTACTTGCTCCCTCCTCACCTGCAGACTCTACTTGCACAACCATTTGGACCATCATGCAAAGCACAGCAGAGAACTGATCCAATTGAACACCACCCCCCTCCTCACCTCTGCCCCCCAATAAACCCCCTGATGATCCACTTTACCATGTGAACTCTCAAATGCTTGCATTGGCACAAGGCAGAAGGTGCTGGCAAGCAGCAGCCAAAGTGGGTAGTTTACAAAAAGCCACCAGACACACCAGCTTTGGAGGAGCAGGTAAAAGCCACCTCTAACCTTTACTTGGATGGTGTCAGCACAGTACAATAGCTCTCCACACATCCAAGAGAGCTCTTCAATAAGCAAGCTGCTGGAGCCTTGCTGTAACTGGCAGAAGAGGTAAATGCTTGTGTCCTACACCCCCAAACAGGCACTGCACAGATGGAACAGCAGGAAGACAGCCCTGATGCTGGCTGCCCGCTGCTGGGACACAGGCACTGCAATTGCTCTGCTGAGAACCCCTGAGCAAGGCCCCTGTCTCTGTTACACGATCACACGGCTGAGGCAGCACTGAAATCAGGACACACACGGCAAGCTGAAGACTGCACACATAAGATCTGGGAAGTTTGCAGGACTGTACTGAGATTAGACCCCATAATACAGACACCCATTTTCAGCACAGCCCCTCTAGAGGCACTCAAATTGAGCTCCAGCACAGCCTCCAGCTGAAGTGTGCAATTCCTGAAGAAACTCAAGACAGAGTGACCTCAAATGATCTTGCTATATTTGTAAAATTGTGTGCGAGGAGATGTCCTCCAACAGCCCTATGACTTTCATAGAAACTATATCACCAGACCAGCTCCCTAAAAGAGAAAGGAATCCGTGTCTCCGGCGTAGAAAATGGGGTTGCTTTCTGAAGACCTAGGCCCACAGTCCCAAAGCCAAATGCATTCAAAGAGGAAGCCATGCCTCCAGCTGGCCCAACAGAACCTTGTGAGCTGTTCACTGACATTTCAAGCCGGTAAAAAGCTCCCCAGACTCTCGCTTCTGTGATTTCAGGAAGCACTGTGGAACTGCTAAGTGGGCAGCAAACTCTCTGCAATAGAAAGAAGGCTGTGCTCCCCCATGGCTGGCACTTGGCAGCTGCCAGGAGAGCTACAAAAGATGGTGGTGCATCAGCTGGAAAAAGTCATGGAAATGGAAACAAAGGCTGCAAATGGCCTCAGACATCCTAATGGTGAAACTGCACCCATACACAAATTAACAGGAAACCACACTGCTGTGTGAAATGGCACCTTGTCTACCTCACTGTGTGTTCCCACTTCTGATCTAAGACACCTGCTCATGGGTTTTTTTGTTTGTTTTGAGGTTTTTTTGCACTGAGCACTGCAAATTGCTTCTCATTCCCAAAGCAGCAGAACGTCCGCGCAGATCCCTCTGACAGAACACCCTGATAAGCAGCTGCAAGAAAGGGAGCTGCACTGGCATGAAAACCCTGCATAAGCTCTTCCACGACAAGTCACTGCCAAGCTACGATCTCGTGGCGTTAGCGGGAGCACCCAGCAGAGCTCCGAAGGCACAGGCACCATCAGCTCCGCACGAACGACGTGTTCCAGCCCCGCAGCTGTTCCCCGCGGCTGCTTTCTGCTGCCACAGAGGACGAGCCTAGCTGGCCACAGGAGCGTGCCACAGCAGCACGGTCACGGCACGGGACAGCACGGCTGGGGCTCTCAGCAGGGAACTCCGCGGTGCCAGCCAGCGCGGCGGGAGCCGGGACACGCGCGGCAGCGCTCCCAGGGCGCGGCGGACGTGACACTCCAGGGTCTCCGCCTGCCTCTCAGCAGCTGGGGCCTAGCCACACCAACCACCCTCCCCAGGCACACTGCCCTCTCAGCAGAAAGGGGATACAGACTTATATGGACTATATATAGATAAGGCTTCCTAAGAATCTCCCGATGGGGGTTATTCTCTGCTCTATATCTAGATCTGGCCTAGTGCCTGTTAGGAAACATGAAGGGGACAAGCATGTGGGCAAGCTGCAGCTTGTTTCAGTCATAAATAAGAACCCTGCACTAGAAACCCCTGAAACACAGGCCAGAACCACGTTATGAGCTCCATGGTTTTCCCATGTTTCCATTTACAGCCTTCCATGTGTCTCCCTGCAGAGGTAAAGATCCCTTTAGGAATCTCTCTCCCGCACATGATATTTACTTACCAGCCGTGAGGAGCACCTCCAAGTCCTTGCACAGCAATGGCTTTGTAGAAAAATAAAAAGAGCAGGAAAAGATTTTGAACAATTGAGCTCAACAAAGGGATCTGATGAAAGCAGACTGTCTTTTTCAGAAGATTTCAAACAGCAAAATAAAGTGCTTTGCTGCGCAGTGAACATGTTTCACTTCACCCTGCACACACAGGCATACCCTTCATATCCTTCACAGCCTGCCACCTTCAAACCTCCACTTCTCTCCAGCAACACACACAAAAAAAAAAAAAAAAAAAAAAAAAAAAAAACCCTGGATCACCAGATTTGTTCNAAAAAAAAAAAAAAAAAAAAAAAAAAAAAAAAAAAAAAAAAAAAAAAAAAAAAAAAAAAAAAAAAAAAAAAAAAAAAAAGCATCCTGGATCACCAGATTTGTTCCTTTTTTTTTTCCCTCCTTAGAACAAAACCAACTACCTCCCTGAGATCCAGAAGAACCTGCAGGCTATGTAGGTTTTGGTTGAACATCAGCATTCCCCCTTGGCTATTCCCTTTCACTTTCCTCCTACAGGCTACAGAGCACCTGACTGCCAAAAAAGCAAACAAGCAGGAGAGGGGAGTAGGTTTATCATTAGACCAAAGTAGAGCTTGAGGAGGGAGGTCCCACATGTCAGAGCACTTGGGGAAAAGTGGCTAAACTACCGTTTCCCAGCCAAAAGCAGAATGATCACGTTTATTTGATTGTTTGGATGAGCCACAGCAAGAAACAGGACAAGTTAATCAAAAGCTGGCAGTGTCCAGGTGCTGCTCCCTGCCCAAATGACACACACCATCCTTGGGGCATTTCCCAGCCCATTCAAACACTGATGAGATAAACTGTTAACTCTCCAAACCAGCACAAGGGTTATGGATGAGGAACCCACTTCACACAACATCAAAGCTGATATTTTATGCTAATCCATCTGCTTACAGGATAACAAATGCTATTTTCCTTGACAACTCTTCTGAAATCAGATCTGAGCAACCATGCACACTTCAAACCCTTTTGAAACATCAGTAAACCAAAGACTGCTACTTTCAGTGCAAAAACTTCCACGAACAGCAGCTCAGTCAGTGATTTCCATAAAGCATACAATCCCTAGGCATTGCACCCAAAACACAGGTGCTGCCACACATACCCCGAGCCAGGTGAGCACCTGAACACTGTCTGGCCTGCAGACCCCAGCTTTCATTTATACACGAGAGCCTCCACCAAGCAAACTTCACAGCATACAAAAGCTGCTCTCAGTTTTACTTTTGCTGCGTACTTTAAAAATTAGACTGCTTTCCCACAGGAGCAGGGGAAGCATTTGAGCTCCTGATCAAAAACAGTTATTGCCCTGCAAGTAAGTGTGCTGGAAGGCAGCCTGGCCTGCAGACTGGCAGCTGCTAAACGAGAAGGAACAAGCAGGCCACCTCAAAAGAAAGGCACAGCTTTGTGACAAGCAACACAGCCGCAGGAAGCTCTGCGGGAAAGGCTGAAGTGGTTCTAGAGGAGGAAATGCGTTCCAGACTCCAGCACGCAACAACAGAGCCCACGCATCCCTTTTCCCAAACAAAAGGAGCTCATCTCTTCCTCACCTGGAGGCCCTCCACTACACCTGCACCAACCCAAGGACAGGGTCTACGTGTGTGGTAGCCCCTGGTTTTTTAGGGATCCCTTCTCCAGGGATACTGGCTGCAGCAAGCAGAGCAGGCCCATCAGAGCTCTCTAGGCAATTCATTATTTTAAACAAATGAGTGATTAGCAAGGATCCACTCTCCTCGTGAAGCTGGCTGCATGCCCTGCAAGCCTCCACATCACTGTACAGTATCATAATCCAATTAAACCTCACCATGAGAGAAGCTTCACGCTATCATATTCAATTAGCCAGTTAAGCCTCTTATCATCTGCACATTAGGATCCATTCAGACTGAAAACTCCCCCAGTACTGACTGGGCATCCTTGAGCCAGGCAAGGACATACTGATATCACATCTGGAGCAGCAGGAGGACCATACAGCTTAGGAAATCCATACTGCTGGCTTAAATAGAGGTAGAAACACAGGAAAAATAAAACACAGTGACCAGTTCCTGCCCACTCACAGTTATGTGCTGAGGTGACTTGCTCCCCCTTATTCTCCTGCTCCCCAGCTTCCCAAGGAAATGGGTCAATTCTGAAGGAATATCCTCAAGGGGCCCAGAGGAATTTCAACGGAACGGCAAAGGCTAATAGAAGACCTGGCAACACAGAGTTGTCTGGCAGCCAGCCACCAATTCCATAGGAAATACCCTCCCTAGAAGGTCACCATAACGGTGGCAAAATTTGGCCCAAAAGAATTGGAAAAAGTTGCCAAGATGTGACGCAAATAAAGCCAGTGAGCAGGCCGGCTTCCTGCGTGAGGCCAAAACACGGAGCGCTCTTGGAAAAAAGAAAGATTAAGGGTTGCAAGGAACATAATGGCCTCTTGTAACAGCTGAGCTGTTGCTTTTCTTCTCTTGGCAGAAAAAAGGGGATGTTTTGTTGCTGGTTGATTAATCTATTATGCAAATCATTTCATAGCTAATTTGATACAGCCACAAGCTTGCCACAGAAATTGTCCGCCTGCTCAGAGCTGATGAAAGGTAGAGCATCAACTGCCCCATTCGACAAGAGCTTCTATTTCCTGGACAAGCAGTTGCCAGGTCACCTCCTACCAAGCAAAGCTGCAGGAGCACAGGCCAGACCTTCCAGGGGACACGCAGGGAAGATCCTTTGGGCAGCCTCACTTGGTGGAAGGCAAGGAAAGAGGCCTTTCCACAGAGCAGCCCATTCCTTCCACTCCCACCATCCTCCTGCACTGGGCATGCACAAGGCATCCAGGTGAAAACCATGTAAAATCCCATCCAGAGACTTTGGCTTTGGATTTGAGATTTTAAGAGCTGTTTCAGGGCTGTTCTTGACATGCACAAGCTTCATCTTAAGAAATGACTCAAAAAAAGTCTCACTGGAACTCTGACTCCAACAAACCACTCAGCCTCTACACAGAACACTTCCACTGAATAATACAAGCATCCAAATTACATTCAGCAGGATCATCAAAGTGATAGGATTTACATGGGGAAAACTTAGGGATCACTTGGGTTTGATCTCTTCCCCAAAGATTAAGGAGGAGAAATAGGATGTTCTAGCTCAAAGAAGAAGGGTTGGTTCTGGCCACTGTGCTTTACGCCAAGCAGTTTATCTCCACTGCTCAGTTGTGGATGTTTTTCCTCACATACCTCACACATTCAGCATCACCTCAGTGATATTTTTAAAGCCTGTCCTGTGCCCTCATTTGTATTCAATTTCCTTCCAAAGTAAAATGTTAGGCATTTCATGCTATTCAAAAAAGTCAAAACAAAGCCTCCAAATAAGCACTTCTGAAACGTACCTAGTCATCTGAGTAATTAGACATTTTCCCAGTTCTAAATGTACTGAAAATCTATTGTCAGCTCCCAATGAATGTGCCAGCAGTTATCCTAACCAGAAAGTTTCCTCCTAAACGTTACCATACTGACAGAATGGAAGGTTAAGACATTTAAATTAACATCTCTCCCTACCTGAACTAATCAGTGTTTTTAATTATGTAGCATCACATGATCATAACTATTACTCTAGCAAGTTGTTCACCTTTCTCTGATGGGATGATGCACAGTTGGCATTGCTCAAGCCAGGTCAGAACATGCTCTCACTGGCCAAGAGAAGTTCCCATTCCCAGTGCAGGCACACATCCCTCACACCAAATGGCAAAGTGTTCCACTCCCGAGTGAATTTGTGGCAAATCCTCATGGGGAAGAGTCAGCTGCAGACTTCACACAGGTCACAAGCCCCTCAACACTCTGCTAGCAGAGGGAATTACCACGTATGGGTGCAAACCTTCAGATTGCTGGAGTGGCTCCACGCCCCAGCAGTCTGACCAGTGTCCCTTCTGTCACACATCTGTGATACAGTCACCTTTACAGGCTCACATAGCCCTCTGCAACTCATTAGCCCACAGGAAACAGACAGCCAGATAGGTCAGTGGAAGAAGATGGGAGCTGGCAGAGAGAGAGGAGCACATAGCCTGGGGCACGAGCACTCTGTCAGGATCCACTCAGCTGCCTGAATCCAAAAATCTCACCCCCCTCAGTTTCCATTGCCCCTGGGGATGTCCGTACCAGGGCTGGTGTGAATGTCCAAGTGCTGCACGGCCATGCCACAGCACTGAGCAGCCACATCCCTGCACCCCCAACCTCCTGTGGGTCCAGGCAATGTGTGTGGAACCCCTTCGCATTTCCTCACACAACAGGCAAGCTACAGAGGTGAGCCAACACATGAAATACTCAGGCAGTGCCCAGTCAACAACCCCAGACCTCCAGCACTGCCTTTTCACTGGTCTGCTCCACGACTTCTTCCTTCATATCCTCCAGGGACACTGAGTCACACCTGCTCCACATCCAGTTTGGTCTCAACCCACTTTAAGTTCAAGGCTTAGCAGCAACTTTCACAAGTTTGTGACAATTAAGGCAGTAAGCCCAAAACAAAACTTACTCCAAATGAGAACAGTGGCTATTACTGCCTTCTCTTGCTTCAGCAGACCCTTTCAACAAAACTTTCTCCCCACGACCACGCTTCCTCTGGACAACCTCCACATGGTGCCATCTCCTCATGAGGCTACTTCAACACGGGACAGTACTGCATCCTGCCATTCACACCCACAGATTCATCAAAAGATTGGAAGGTAAAAATACCAACACCAGAATCCACAGAACAATTCTTACTTCCACTCTCTCAGTGTGATGAAAAGGTGTTGATTCTCTCACTGCCATGCAGCAAGATCATCACTGTCAGTGTTTACAGGTGGTAGGGAGAACTTTATGTAATGTAACCCTCCTCAAAGGAAAATCTTTCCGTGCACAGAAGAAAGAAACAGCAGGAGAAGGTAGGCATCTCTCCCTTCTGGTATGCAGTGGATACGTCAAGATAGTGAGACATTTTGAGTCACATTTCTGAGATGACTAAAGAAAGTAGCAGTATTTCAGAAGAGCTATGGTCAAACCTCCCAGGAGCTACGTGTGCTGAAGAATAAATCATAAAATCATTTCTGCAGCTGGCAGAGGAGTAAGAGAAGCCAGAACAAACGCAAAACACCACCTCACCTCATGTTTCAAACTAAGCACACAACTGCAGAACAACACCGTGACTCTTCACTATTATTCTTCCTTAAGTTTAGACACAGCCTTTTCACACAAGGGAATTCCATGGATGCACCACAGCAGCCTTCCAGATTTTGCTGACACCCCACCCAAGCTGAATGGACTTTTAGTAAATCACCCACCAGAGTGTGTTGAAGAGCAGTGCCCTCGATCTCCGTCCCCCAGTCCAGCTCCTAGGGAAGCACACATACATCCACACAACTTAGAGCAGTGCAGGCACAGACCACTCCAGGCACTGCTTCCACCCAGTCATAATAGGAGAAACACCTTAGAAATGGGCTAAGATTTACTGAACAAAAAAGAAAAGGGAAAGAAGCAATATTCCCTCCCCAAACACGCACTCCTCTTCATGAATCTTCTGACTTTGTGCCAAGTTCAAATCTCTTCTCTGCCTGGAAAGCCTGTCCTGCCAACAGAAACCCAGAAGGGAGCTGGTGAAAATCTCAAGAGACCAAGGCAGTTCCACAGTGTCTGACCACACACCAAGGCCCACTCTCCTCCACATCTGCCTCTCATGCCCCAACAGACATTTGCTGGGACAACAAGCTCACTTGGGATATGGTTTCCCACGCAGAAGATTTCTTTCTAATATCTCTTGCTTTAGGATAAAAGAATCTTAAATGTCTTGGTGCCACAGTAAAAATCATTACAATATGAACTTAAAAGGCAGAGGCAGTAACTTAAAGGTTTTCAAACTCCTGCTTTCTCTGACAGAAAGGTCTGTTGCAAAGCCTGGAATGAAATAGAAGGCATCATGATTAGAAACAGCAGCCCTGACTGCTGCAGAACTTGGTGTTTGCCCAGCACACACCTCACCATGCCATAAGGCCAATATCCCCACAGAACCTGCAACCTCAGCTGATCCTGAGCAAAGCTGAGCTGCTCCTAACCAAAGCAACTCATTCTGGGTTGACAAAACCCACCCAGCACCCATAGCTACAACTGCAGCCCTGCCACATGCTGCAGCCTCTGCCCAGCCCACGGGGGTACTCCATGTCCAGCAGAAAATTCCACACCTGTGGAAAGACAGGCTCACAAGGTTGGCAGCAGCAGATGCCACAGCTGAATGGCAGCTTATCCGCCTGGCTCGAGGGAAAGAGGGCATCCAGGAAGAACAAGCAAAGGTAATGGCAGCAGCAGGCCTGAGAGCAGAGACCCACTGCTACAGCCAACTGCCTCAACCAAAAGCTTTGTTCCTACAAGGTCCCAAATGCCCCAGTTCTTCCATCAATGCCTCAGGGCAGGCAATCTGAGCACCTTCATCATTCCTTGCTTCACGGCTTGCTTCAGCAATTCCAGACTTTCCCCCTCAAACCCCAGTCCTGCCCCACCTGCCTAGATATCCACATGTGCTTTGCATTCTCCACATTCCTCCAGGCACCTCACCCAGCTGCCTCCAATCTGCTGCCCACCACAATTCCAGCACCCAGGACCCACCCTTGTGCTCCCCACCCCCTACCACATCAAGGCAGGGTCAGTGTCCTTACACTGCATTTTCTGGTCATCTACAGATTTGCAAACAAGCAGGCTACGTTGTGAGCTCGTTTGCAGATCTGCAAGTATCAGCATAAATGATAATGCAGAATGAAAAGTCCTTGACAGTGTCGGACATTTGGGCTCTCATTTGTTTAACAGCCACTGTTACAAGGTTGGATGGGATGGAAACCCAACCACCTTCCTGTGGCAAGGGAGATAATTGTTTCAGAGCAGTCCTACAAGACACCTCCGTGTCCTCTGCACAGGAGGGACAATGCCAATCGCACTGGAACCACAGAATGCTTTGGACTGGAAGGGACCTTAAAGATCATTTAAGTCCAACCCACTGCCAGAAGCAGGGACACTTTCTCGTCCAGTACAAAAATGAAAAAGCACCAGCTGCTCCTCCAACTATTCCCATCCAGGTGACAATTTCCACAGAAAGGGACTCCTTGAAGAGGGGCACATTCCTCCGGGTGCCAGACCTCTTCCAAGATCTCCCGTTGCAGAAAAGAAAGGCTGAACGACACACGAGCTGAAAAAGTTGCTGCCCCAGGCGCTGCTAGCACAGATAAACTGCCATAAACCGAGATTACCTGCAATTGCAGGACTCAGGTTTGCTTCTAAGCTTCTACCTTCCTGCCTAGAATGTCAGAGCACTACGACTGTGGGCAGCGTCTATGCCGGGATAGTTACTCGTCCCTGCAATACAGGGGCATGCCACCAAGTACAACGTGCTATGTGGATGCCGCAGAAGACAGAGGGATTTGGGGCGGGTTTGTAAAGCTTGCAGAGCTTTATGTTCCTACCAGGTCAGCCTGGCAGATGACTCCGTTCCCTTTATGCTCGCTCGCTATGTCCTCGTTTAAAACAAAACAAAACAAAAAAAAA
>VXBQ01009056.1:315-14836 GCA_013400175.1 Phainopepla nitens | reverse complement strand
GTTCCCGCCCCAGCAGCCTGTTCCCCCCCCTCGCTGCCTCCTCAGTCAGGCCGCGACCTGCAGCAATACCAGAGCCAGGCCAAGCAGCTCTTCCGCAAGCTGAACGAGCAGTCCCCGACGAGATGCACCCTGGAGGCGGGAGCCATGGCTTTCCAGTGAGTACCGAAGGGGTGCGGGAGAAACCGGCTCCTCTGCCGCGGAAATGGGCGAGGGCTCTTCTGGGCCGGGGTTTGTTAGAAACGGGGCTGCCTGGAAGAGGCGGCCCGTCAGCCCTGCTGAAAGGGGAGAGCCTGTCAGTTGTCACTCTTGGGTAGGGGTATCTGGCCTTAGTTTTCCTCCAGGTTCATAATTCTGCCTTTGCCGCAGACAGCACAGGTTCTGTTCCCTTTCTGGGTTTTTTTGTTCGTTTGCGCTCTTTATTATGCCTTCACTGCATCTTCTGGGCCTCCTGTATCTTGTCTTTAAAGAGATCTGTCCTTGTTATGCCTTCACTGCATCTTCTGGGCCTCCTGTGTCTTGTCTTTAAAGAGATCTGTCCTCGTAAAGCCGGTGTGGCAGTGCCACTGTGAGCTCCTCCTGCCCAGGATTGTCCTCTCTGTGCCCTGTGAGAGCTCAGCTTTTCATGCATTGCAAGCACACCAAGCGTCTCTGAATATTTCTGTTATTATTGTCTTAATAGCCGACCTTCTCTTATCCAGTAAATTCAGTCTTACTGTTGCTAGATTTGTTGGGCGTGTTTAATAATTTCCTAAACTGTTTGGGAGCTCTCGACTTAAGAGCACTTTTGGCATTCTCCAGTCGTAGTCCCGCAAGGGAGCGTGGATATGAAATAAGGAAACCTTGCAGAGGTCAGACATCCTTCTTCCTTAATAGCAGGGGAGGTGGAAAGGCAGGAGAACAGAGGGGGAGTTGACAGTCCCTGAAAGGCAGGAAAGCTTGTGTGTGAGGAAGGAAGTGCTTCTCCCTGAGACAGGTCTTTACCTGGCAGGGTAACACTTGAGACCTTAGTCGAGATTCTGCCAGGAACCAGAGTTGTGCCGTGGCAGGAATAGCTGTGTGAAGCCTCGGGGTGCCAGGTGAGGTCTCCAGGCAGAGCTGTGCAGGAACGTGCTGGATCCCCGCGGCAGCAGCCTCCCTCTCACTCCCCAGGGCACTCCGGGGGGGACTGGCCCTGTCCTTGCGGCTGGCTGAGGGGGAGGGGGCCTTGGAATGCGGGGCAAGCTTGGCTTTAGGCCCCTGCCCCAACAGCAGGAGCCCTTCAGCAAATCTCCCACCCCATCCCTGCCTTCAGGGATTCAGTGACGTGAAGAGGGGGCAGCAGGAGTTTTTTGGATGGGCGATCTTCGGCAAAAGCTGTGGGGTTTTGAGGGATGCTTTTCTTGTGGTTGTCTTATCTGTGCTAACTGCGACAAGGTTTTTTAAAAAATCTCTTCTCTGGGCTTCTGGTTGTCTTTGATAGGGAGTCACAGTTGTCAAAGGATGGCCCTGATGGGCCTGGCCATCCTTATCTCCTGCTGGATTTGGATGTTGTTGCCGGAGTTAAGTGCTGAGTGCTGCTCTTCTTGTTTTTTCCACAAGTTAAATCTTCACAGAATTTAAAAACTCCCTTGTTTCTGAGCGTCTCCTTGGCACAGCGTGGGTGGAGCTCTGCCTGGCAGTGAAGCCTTGGGAAAGAGCCTGTGCAGATCCCAGTAAATCCCTTCTTGAGTTACTTCCATGATGCAAGCAGAGCAATGTCCGGGAAGGTGGCAACACTTGCCCAGGAAATCAAAGCCTCTTAGTGGTAATGACACCAGTTCTGAGGAGGAGGGAGGGCTTGGGCAGGCCTGTTTTGCCAGCTGTCTCAAAGGAACAGCCAGGTTACCTGGCTGGCAGACAGGCAGGGGCAGGAGTGTTCCTCCTTCTGGGTTTAGTCCCTGGGTAGGTTTTGCTGACCACCGACAGCTGCTGCTGCAGAGCACTTGCTTCTGCCCCCTTTGAGGTGGGACATTGCAGCAGGATCTGTGTGAAAAGAACACCTTCAGGTCAGAAGCTTTCCTCTGCGGGAAGGGGAGGTGACGGGGGAATTTGACATTGAGTCTAAAATAACGCTGACCCATGACCACGCTGCTCGTTAGTGCAGCACACCAATCTTTTTCTGCCAGGTCAGAGCTCTGGCTGCTGAGGGCAGCACAAAGCAGGACAGAGCATTTTGTGGGGGGACTTAGCAGCGTGGCCAAGGGTGTTGCTGAACTTGCTGAGGTGGTGTTGAACGTCTTCAGCTTCATCAGTTTGAAGCAGAGCCGAGCCTTACTGAAAGTTGAAGTTTAAATTGTGAGTGCTTAGGTGATTTCTGTCAAATGCTGTGCCCAGGTTTCAGCTGCAAAAGCTGTGTCACCCTTCCAGCAGCAGCGCTGGGGGCTGTGCAGGTACAGGAGCACTGACGTTGCCTGCTGTGCTGTCAGCGAGCCGGTGACCTTTGGCTGATGAGTGGCTGAAGTGACTCTTACCTGACTTTAAAAGCAACCCTTGGCCTTTGCCACTGTTACCAGGGTAAAGCTTTTCTCTCTCAGAATGTCCAACGTGATTACAAGAAAGCTGCTGGCTGCATTCTGTGCAGAGCTAACAGTGGCAGATGGCCACATCTGCCCCTTGTGTGAGGACATGCAGGCAGGTGCTGTGCTGAAGCTTGGAGGTGCACACAAAGTATAAAACTGAGAAGCCCAGCTGTGCAGGAAGTCTGGTGTGAAGTTGACAAAATTCTCTGAATCTGGGGCAGAGTGAGGTGAGCTCGCTCTCTCTGGTGCTGACAGACCAACTTTAAATCCAACACACTGAATATCACACCAGGGAGAAGAAAGTGGAAAAGGCAGCTGAAGAGCTCCAGGCAGGACCAGCTGGCCAGGCAGAGACACACAGACCTGTGCTGATGGGACCTGTTCCTCAGAATGCTCTCACCTGGAGAGTGCTGCTCCCACAGTGCTGTCAGAATTCCCTTCTGACACTGGTTCTCCTCATTTCAAAAGATCTGCTCAAGTCTTGCTCTTCATGGCTGTGGCTAAATCAAGCTCTGGGTGATGATCTGTAGCAACTCCAATGTGTTGAGCATGTCTCCAGGGGTAAGGGAAGAACAGAGGCTTGGTAATGTAGTGTAGGATTAGTCTGGGCACTGATGCAGTCCAAGCTGAGGAACATGAAAAGGAACAATGGCCACAGGCACATGGGGTCATGCTGTGGAATGAATTATGGCAACTGGAGTTTTTTGCTTCTGGTTGGGGTAAATCAGTTGTTGGATGAAGGCTGCCAGGGTTCACACACAGGCCATATAGAGGCAGGAGGGATGGATACTCTTGAGCCCAGGAACAAGGTGAGGATGGCTGCTTTAAAGGCCCTGCTGGGATATCTGGAAAAACAGTGGGGAGTGGGGGGAAGCTGTTTTGTAAGCCTGATGTGTCTATTAACAAAATTTTAAGCTGCTTATTTTACTACATTGCCCTCAGGACTGGATCATTTCTTTAGTACACTGCTAATCTTTATGCTAACCAGACTAATGCTTAATGGCATTATGCAGAAAGTCAAAGGAAGGTAACTTAAAAGTAGCATTCACACTTCACCCTGAAGAATATAGATAAGCATTCAAATCTGTTTACAGGGCTGTTTACTGTCTCCACCCCTTTGGTTTTGGTGGGAGTGCTGTAGCCTTTATTTTTATATCGGCTAAACGAGGAGGAAAATCCAGTTGGGAATGGGGAGCAGCAGAGTGACATAATGAAGCCTAAATAATCTCGAGGTTGGTGATGAGGTGAGAAGAGGACCCGTGTGTCCTCAGCTGAGGGGCAAACCAAGCAGCTTTACACAGCAGCAGGTGTGTCACTGTGTGCCTTGGAGCTCCTCACCTTGCAGCCAGAGAACCGGTGGCACAGTCACACCTACCCATGGCCTGTAAGGTCACCAGAACCCATCCAGCACCAGTACCCCTCCCCAGCTGCCCCTGTGGTGATGCATGTGCATAGCAGCGCTCCTCCAACAGGCTGGTGGTGGTGAAGGAAGGGGATACCCAGCCCTCCAAAGTGGAGAGAGACAGCAGGCAGTCACTGGGTGGCTTCCCAGCATGCCGAGACCAAATTCCTGTGTGAGTCTCCTCATCTCAGTGCCTCAGCTTCCCATTTGTGGGCCTCAGGTACTTGGCAGTGCTGCCAGTTAGAGACGTGTTGGCCACCTTCCCCTCTACTCTGCTGGCAGACTTTCTTGTGCTCCCCTCCTCCTGACTGCAGGGTGTTCTCTCTTTTATACTCCAAAATTACAACTCTCTTGTTGCTGGTATTTTGTTAAGCTAATGGTATTCACAGGCCAGCTTTTGTTCAACTGAAGTCAAAGCCCAAGACTGTTGGCATGGGTGTGGGGTCTGAAGCTACAAGAAAATTTTGGCTAAAGAAAAGATAAGCCGTTGCTTTGCAGAAAGTTTTACACTTGATCCAGACATAGAAAACCAGAAATTTTTGTATCCAGTTCTCCTTGCCTCGTAGGAATAGGGTGGTGTTTGACAGGATCGGTTCAAAATTGATTGATTAGTGCTCTGTCTGCCATTCTTCTAGCTACATCATTGAGAAAGGAGTGTGTTACCTGGTCCTGTGTGAAGCTGGATTCCCCAAGAAACTGGCCTTTGCATACCTGGAAGACTTGCACTCAGAGTTTGATGAGCAGCACGGCAAGAAGGTTCCGACAGTCTCCAGGCCATATTCCTTCATTGAATTTGGTGAGGTCCCCTCTCCCTGTGACTAGTCAGGAAACTTCTTGCTGGGGGGAGCAGCAGCCAGTGGGATTCTCTGCAGCTTCTTGTATGGAATTGACAGCTCAAATTCTTTGTGGCACTAGAGACATGGGTGTTCTGAGAAGGAGAATACAGAGGTGGTAGGGAAATGGTACTTGTCCTTAGATTCAGATTTCCTGCTTTCGGTCTCTTGGCCTCACTCAGTGAATATTTGCATGTAATCTTCTGGCTGTCTCAACAGTGCTCCCACTCCTGCAGCCAGGCTGCTCTGTGCTAGGTGGGACTGGCCCTGATAGCCCTGTCTCCTTCCAGACACCTACATCCAGAAAACCAAGAAGCTGTACATTGACAGCCGGGCGAGGAGGAACCTGGGCTCCATCAACACAGAGCTGCAAGATGTGCAGAGGATTATGGTGGCCAACATCGAGGAGGTCTTACAGCGAGGAGAGGCCCTGTCAGGTACTGGGAATGGGCAGTGTTTGGCATACAGTTCTCTGTCTCCTCGGGCAGCTGGGATGGCAGAGCATCCTGAAGGGAAAGGCTTGACCCTGCTGAGAAAAGCAGCGAACCCAGTGGGTGTTTCAGCTGGATCAGCTGTATTCTCAAACAGCTGGCAGGTGCTGGTGCTTCTGTGGGGAGAGGCCAGCACCTCACCAGCTCAGATGGCTCTTGTCCCAGCAGGACAAGCCCTGGAGCACTGCAGGGCCATGCTGCCACAGGAAACCACTGTGCTTCCAGCTGCTCCTGAGAAACTTGTACACTTAATGGAGCATTTGGGGAACACTCGGTTAACCCTAACTGCTCTCCCTTTTCCCTTTAACAGCTCTCGATTCCAAGGCCAACAACTTGTCCAGTTTGTCCAAGAAGTACCGCCAGGACGCCAAGTACCTGAACATGCGCTCCACGTACGCCAAGCTGGCGGCCGTAGCCGTCTTCTTCATCATGCTGATTGTCTATGTGAGGTTCTGGTGGCTGTGAGCTGGCCCAGCCGTGGAGGAGGGAAAGCCAGTAGCCTGGCAGGTGGATGTGTGCAGGACACTGCTCATGGGGGATGTGCATTAGAATCCACGCAGGACCGTCGCCTTCACAGGAGTGTCCTGCAGTTGTTGGGTGACACCTGGCTACTGCATCTCTTGGCGGAGCCTAACAATAGGTGTAAAGGCTTGTTGACTGCAGGCTTTTCCTCTGAGGCAGTTTGCACTAGGATACTGCAGAGTTTGGCCTCCCGAGGTTCTTCCCCCTCCTGGGGCACTCTGGGAACAGTCAATCAGTGCTGTTTAGCATAATCATATTGTACATCCTCCTGTTGAGTAGCTCTAGTGGGAACTGGACTCTAATGAACATTCCTTGTGTTGGTAATGTTTGCTTTTTTAGAACCTGGGTCTGCAGTTATTTTCCTTCCTTTCTTTTTCAAGACTCCCCCGTTTGAAGGCAAATATTTCACTGTACATAAACCAGCTTTCATTTCTGTCAGAATACCTGTTGAGTGTTCTGTGTCTGACATCCTGGCTTGTTACACTTTAAATTGCTTTAGGAAGAAATGGATGTTAAACTATGCCTTAAAATATGTTCTGTCCAGTACTAGGAAGGGCAGTGGAAGGCTTCTGTGTTAACTGGTTCCTGCAAAATTAAACTCCAGGTTTCTAAGTGTCCACTCTCCCTCTCCTAATACCTGTGTGTGACAGTATGTTTCCACATGAAAAGGGTGTGTAATTCAATGCTGTTGGAATGGGCACAGTGCAAACTATGTCAGCGCTCCATTTTCCCCTTCTAGCTGCAGATTCACTACATTATTTCCTTCCTTTTTATAAATGTGCTTTCCTTCCAAGATGTGTCAAAACTGCCAGCATTTCATCTCTGGGATCCTTGTTTTCTTTCTCCCTCTTTCCCTCACCCAAAGCAACCAAAAAACCAAAACTCTGAATGTTGTTGTGAAGAAAAGGCAGTGTTTCTGTAAAGAATACTTTACATGAAGGATTAGGATAACTTTAAAACAGTGGAATCCTTTAGAAACACCACCTCTTTTACCTGTGGTCACCTCCCTACCTCACTTGGGAAGTTGAAACTGTAGGTGAAGAAAAACTCATTATGGGGCAATAGTATAGACCTTCTTTTTTCTTATGGGCCAATCTGTATATCACCAGTGTAGTGTGTTGGGGTTTTTTTTTTTTTAGTATAATTTTTTTTCGTCCACCTGTGCTAAGAACAACAATTATGCAGTCAGATTTTGATTTCATTTAAAAAAAAAAAAAAAAGAAGAAGAAGAAAAGGAGAGAGAGAGAAAAAAGAAACCCCACAGCTCAGGCACTCTGCTGCACTCAAGTGTCTGGCAGTTGGTAGGGGAAGCGGGCGGTGTCACAGAAGGAAGTGTCGGGGCTTCCCTGTACCTTTTACAAGCACATAACCTTGTGTAATTCTGGATGTATAAACTGTGACCTGGAAGTGTTTCCTGCCACTGGGTGGGAAACACAGCTGGTGTCCTGTCTGGGAATGCTCCCCAGTTTGGCACCTCGTTGGACTGGCGGAATGCAGTCAGCACTCATCCACCAATGAACCCAGCAAATCTGAGATGCCATGTAGTCTAAAGTTATCCGGTTTCTGCATGATGCCTCTAAGTGCTACTTTTAGGTTGCTTTATTATCATTATCATTATTTTAAATCCTTCTAAGTGGTGTCCCTACCAGGTGAATGTCCCAGTGATGTAGGTCTGTGTAATGTAGGTGCTGGAAGACCGTTCAGACACCGACTGTCCGTGGATTGTTGTGATTGAGGGGGGTGATGTTTCTGCAGCACGGGGCAGCTCGGGGAGCAGCTGCCTCCTGCAGCCCCAGTGTCAGCAGTGAAATAAATGCTTCTGAAAAATCGCCTCTGTGGCATGGAGTGTCCTGTGTCTCGTTCCTGTGACCTTGGGGGATGCTTTCCTGCCTCCCTGGGACACAACGGCGTGAAGACCCTGTAGATGGAACCACCTGGGATAAGGGCTCCCTTCTGGAGGCAGAACTAGTTGAAAAACGTGATCTTGCCCATTTTCTGCTGGAGAAGCTGTACTTTGGTTATAGCAGGGGTCTCTCCCTGCTGGCACATCTCTCCCTGCTGGCAGGCAGCATCCTCGAGGCGGGCAGGATTTTATGGGGACAGTTTTGTGGCCTTGCTGTTCATAGGCGCAGCACGAGAGAAGCATGGGAGAAGCAGCACAAACGGGGAGTAAGTGGGGTGTGTATCCCCCGTGGGCTGCGCCAGTGTGAGCAGGGCACGGAACTGCAAGTGCCACTTGCCTGGAGGGAAGGCAAGGGGTCCTCCTCTCCCGCAGGCTCCAGGGAACACCTTACCAGCAAATTCCTCAAAACACGGAGCCCCCTTTGGTGCCTCGAAGAGGGGATGGGTGCTGCTGATGCAGGAGGGAGATGTGGGCAGGGTTTTGCTTTGCTGGGCTCTCTCTGCGCAGCCGGCACAGCTCAGCTCCTGTCCGGCTGCTCGGGCAGAGGCGAGGAGAAGCCGCTGCCCTTTTCTCCGCGGGTTTCATGACGGCTGCTCTCGGCTGGGAGGGTCCCGTGGCAGCAGGGGCTCCGTGCCCGGCTGTGCGGTGCCCACAGCGCTGCTGGGGGCGGTGGCCGGTCCCTGCTGGCCCGGAGGTCGCGGTGCTGGCGGCGCCGGCAGCGGCCCCGGGGCTCTGCCTGCAGGTGGCAGTGCCTGCGCGGGGCTGGGGCGCGCTGCGGGGCTGCGGACGCAAAGCGGGGACTCCCCAGGGCACCCCCAGCTCCTTGCGGTGCCCTGGCCTCCCCAAAGAGCCGCAGCCTGCCCGTGAAGCCGGGGGTATGCCTGCCAGGGCTCCCGGACGAGGCTGTGCTGCCCGGCCTCATCCCACCGTGCGGCTGGGACGGATAGAGACATTTCTCGCAGGGCGTTTGCCTGTCACCTCCTACCCAGCACCCTTTCCATTTCCATTTCTGCTTCTGAGGTCCCCCTTTGCTTCCAGAGACTCTGAAACAGCCTTTGTCCACTGGGCGCTCCCCTGGTTCCTGCACCTGCCCCCCCTCAGCCTTGCAGAGGCAAGGGGTCGTGTTCCATGTCGGGCACACGTGGAGCAGAGGGGAGGTGGGACCCGGGAGCAGCGCAAACTCCCGGCATCTCTGTAGCACCTGAACGCCCTCTTGGGTGGGTTTAGCGAGCTGAGCTGAGCTGAGCTCTCCCTTCTCCCACAGCGTGCTCATTGCCACTGGGAAAATTTTGGCACGGGGTACAGCCAGAGTGCAAAAGAAAAGGTGATGATGCAGGATGTCCTGGGAGCTGCTCTGCTGATCGTGTGAGCACAAAGGTGATAAGCTGTCAGGTTTGGCTGCTGACACCCCTCAGCTCAGGTCTGGGCACCCCTGGGTGTCTTTGTGCCACAGAGCCAGGGGTGCTGCTGGGGACAGTGGCTGTTGCAGGGAACGGGGACTGAGTACCAGGGACATGGCTGTGTACCCCACTGCCCATGGGGTGGCTTACACCTCTGGGTATGCCTGGTTTTGGTGATGGGGGTTTCCTCCCTGGATGAAACAACAAGAGCAGACAGGCAAAGCTGGTTCCCAGATGCTGCCAAACCTGCCGTGGGTGGGGCACAGCACTGTGGAGAGGAAGAGTGCAGCAAGATGGCAAAAGCTGGCTGGGTGCTCCAGCCACCGTCTCAAATATAAACCAGGTCTCACCTGGCACAGGCTGTGGCTGCCCTCTGCACTGGCACCACTCTGGGAGCAGGAGGGTTTTGGTTTCTGTGTTGACTTCCTGCTTTGAGGCAGCTCCTTGCACTTGCAAACCCCTCTTTTGAGTAGGTTTTGTGAAAGATCCAGTTCCAGCAACTTTTCCTCTGGGACCCCAGGGCAGTCTGGCCACAGATGGTTTCTGGAAGCTGTTTTGCCATGGGTGAATGTCCCAGTGATGTGGAGGGTTGTGCCTGCAGCACCTGCCCAGAGCACCCACAACCAGAGAAGAGCTTGAACAGCAATGGCCAGGGCGTCAGGGCTTGAAGTTCAGCCTTTGAACACCGTACCCTTGTTCTCCTTCCCTTCGTGGCCAATGTGAGGCTGCTCTGAATCCCACCAGGGCCAGGGAGGGATGTCCTATAGAGCCATGCTGGGGGGCTCAGGAGGTCCTCTCTGCCCCTCACACTTTACTGTGTTGCCTCAATGTGACCTTGTGGAAAAGAGGATGTCGATTTTCTGCCGCCCGAAAATGAAGGCTTTTCTGAGGGCGGGGTGCTGGGTTGGCAGCCGGCCAGGAACAGGCTGAGTGTGGGACCAAAGCCTCCTCCACTGGCCTGAGTCAGGGCCACATCCTGCCCCAGGACAGGACTTGGGTCACCTACTTAGCCCCTGTCTCCCTCCCTGCTCCTGTCCCTGTTAGTCACCCCGGACCTGAGCTCTTTGAGAGGTGCTGAGGGTCCTGTACTGGGGAGAGGTGGGGTTTGACTTCTCCACCGCAGATACCCTCCTGCACTTCCTGCACAGTCTCTGACCCATCTGCCCAGATGTATTCCTGGCTCTGCTTTCGCTGGAGCAGCCATGCCACCTCCTCTCCGCAGCCTGCCCCCCTTCTCCCCTGCCTTGTGCACCATTTGGGTGCCCTGCAGGGCTGCCCCGGGGTTTACCCACATCTCTGAGCCTTGCAGAGTGTCACATGGCTGCTTCCAGCTGGCTGCATTCATGTCTGAGAGTGCAAACCCACCGCAGGGGTTAAAGCAGAAGTTGGGGAGTCCCTGCTCCCCTTGCCCACACAAGCAGGGCTGTTGGACCCTGCCACGAGGCTTTCTCAGAGCTCATTCACTGCTGAGTGCAGCAGCCCAGTGCGATTTTGAATCATGGCACAGAAAACTCCTTGTGGCTGAGCCCCAGCACTCTGCAGAGAGAAGATAAACCTGTTTCCTCTGTCACTGTTTTTTTTCTTTTTTGTCTTTTCCTCCCCTCTTCCAGCCCTGCGGGTGCTCTTTGGCCACCCCAGCACCCTCTGCTTCCCCAGCACGCCGCCCACGCTGACTGCAAACGGGATTCCCCAGCCACGCTGTGGCACAGCACCCGGAACAAAAGTGCACCTTCCCTGTCGGCCACAACTAAGCCCCCTCCAAACTGGCAGCAAGGACAGGATTTGCATAGAAGAGCAGAAAAAAATGTGCTTGCTGGAGCTACAGTGACCCCAAATCCTATGCACTGGGACCTGCGTAGGTCCCTGTGGTGCCCGAGCCTGGAGACCCAGAGGTGTGTGTGGCTCCTTAGGAGCTTTCCTGGAGTTTCATATTGCCCCCTTCATAGTCATGAGCCCCTTGCAGCTCGATGGCATCCTGCCCCAGGCACCCACCTAGGGAGAGGAGGAACTCTGGAGGCGAGAAGGGATTGGGTGGCCTCTGGCACAACTTGGCTGCAGAGCAGCACAAGGCTCCTGCTTGGTGACAGGAGGGACACAACAGCATGTCTGGGGACTGAGGCCACACTCTGGGTCCCACAGGAATAGGAGGAAGCCCCTATCCTGCTTTTCTGTGCCCTTACATGCATGGGGACCACAGCTGATGGGGAACGTGCCTGCATAGCCATGCTGCAGCGTGGCACCAAAGGGGTGGCTTTGCATGGGCTGTGCGTGCCCTGGGAGAGGACTGGGATTTGCCTGGTACAGATCACTGCTGTGGCTACCTAGAGGCTGCTGATCAAGAGGGAGAGTTACATATTTCTGTTTATTCAGCCAGTCCTGGATACAGACCCAAAAAAGGGAACCCAATGATTGTGGTGAGCAGCTGCCCCTTCCTTGAGCCAGGGCCATACCACTGGGCCAGCCATCATCACAGCGCTGGCTGCGACCCGGAGGGTGACCACAAATCAGTGGATTCTTGTCCCATTTCATGCCCAGAGCCAGGGGCATTTCGGGAGCTTAATGATCATGCTGTAGGTCAGACCAACTTTGGTAAAAGCTGCACAACTCCATCTGCAATTTACATACTCCGGGGGCTGCTGAGAGCAGGCAGCTGTGGGTAAGGCAGAGGGTACTGATTCCCCTGGTGATTAAGCAGCAGAGGGAGAACAGGGAGCCCAGTGCATTCCTGCAGGGCTTGATGCAGGAACGCCTTTGCACTCCTCTGCTTCTTTTTAAGACGAGGCTGGCTGGCAGGTAATGTAATCATGGCATAAGCCAAGTCACGGGGATGTTAAGTTTGCAGATGAGCCACAGGACAAACCATTTGTGGCACAGGCACATGGCTCCCAGCCCTGAGGATTTTATTGGAAACCTCTCTCCCTCCTGCTTTTCTTAAGCCTCTAGGCTGCTGACGTCTTGTAACTATGGAATACCCTCAGCTCCCATTTTAACGGGATTCCAGCTTTTTTGATCATAAAAGGGAAAGCTGGGACATATGGCTCAAGCATAGTTGTCCTAAGTACCCCCAGATCAGGGGCAGGTTAAAAGGCAACATTTATCTGGGATAACATGTAAAACCAGGAATGTAGGGTAGGCACTGGGGTGCGGGCAGAGCTGAGGTCTGAATGCCTGAACCACCATCAATATCACTGAAAATTACTGCAAGAAAACACAATTTATTCTGAGCAAGCCAATACAAAGCTGTTGAAATCAGCAGTTCCTCCGGGGTGAGGGACAGAGAAGTGCCATGGTCCATGCTGACCAGCTACAGACACCTCAGAATGTTCAAATGCATTTTGCCCTCTGTGAGAGGAGCAGGGGAAAGCACTGCAGAGCCCTCAGCATGTCTGCCTGGAAGAATTCCCTGGCTGGAGAGTGGTGAGGCATTTGAGACATGGGGAGATGCTGCCACTGGGAGCTTTCTCTCTGAGAAAAATGCATAGATCCTCTGTGGAACGAAAATCACGGCAGGGTGAGACTCTGAGTGGAGTTGCAGGGAGGGCCTGATCTCCCAGTCTTTGTCAGACAAAACGCCAGGGTTTCCCTGATTACTGGGGCCGTTAAACAAACTCTGGATATGGAGCCTGTTCAGCTCTCCTAATCCTTCAGCTGGCATTGCTTCCAGTGCTGGAGCACACCCAGCCCTGTGCCAGGCACCCTGCCCGCCTCCCCTTGCCACCCTGGGCAGCTGGGCCTTGGTTCCTACTCCTGGGTGAGACTCTCCGTGGGCAAAGAGGGGCAAGACATGGTCAGAAACCAGATGGAAACTGCAGGAAACCTTGCCAGAGCTCTCCAAGGTTCGGCTGCTGGTCTTCTCGGGGTGGGAAACTGGGGCTGAGGTGCTGTGTGGTAGGGCTGCATGAAGATGAAGCAATGCTGAAACACATTTTTAACTCATGAGGATGATGGGGAGCTAATTGAGAACTTTGGTGTGGGGACACAGTGGGGCACCTGTCCCTGTCCCCTTTCTGCTCTGCTTTGTGCCGTTCCTGCTGGCACAGGCAATTCAGCTTGCCAGGGCAACTGAGAGGAGCTTGGCACTCACCTTCCTAGCAGCAAAATCCACTCTGTCCATCCAGATTCAGTCACTCCCAGCCTCTATCATGTAGAGGACCCACTGATGATTACTGTCACCCCTTTTATCTCCCCAAGAGAGCTGCCGTGGGATTCTTTCTTTTCATGAGCAGCTGAGTCCATGTGCACCCATGCAGGCAGGGTCAGAATAAAGAGAGAAGAGCAATCAGCAGGTTCCCCAGAGCTGCAGGAGAGAAGTGACACCTTCCCTCTTCCTGGCTGGATTCTCCCATTGAGCCTCAGCTGCCAGCTGGAGCTGCTTGCTCCCAAGAGCTGTGCCAGGGAGGCCGTGGATCCTGTCCCTGCTCTGGGGCTCGTAGGCTTGTGCTCAGGCCAAGTGAAACAAAGTGGAGGATGAGCCACTTGAGGGTCAGGGGTGACTAGTGCTCAGTGCTGAAGGGAGCTGGAAATGGCAGCTCTTGGTGAAACACCAGAACTCCTCCGAACTTGCATTCAGGAAAGCATCCTCAAACCCTTTTGTCATAGTCACATTCCTTCCTCAAACTCCCAGCTTGCCTTTGTTATCATTTTAAGTTCAGTGCTGGTCAGTGCCACCCATAATTTGATATGTGGGAAGATTTGGGGCATACTGGGGGTCTGGCCTCCACCTCAGCACGTGAGGATCTGCAGGGAGGGCGGTGCAATCCCATGGAATGGCCGTCATGGCTGTGATGCACAACCGTGTGCCCACGAGCAGCTGTTGGAGCGGCAAGGGGAGGCTCTGGCAGCTGTGCAGGATGGAGGGGGACTTGTCAAAGGGTTGCACTGGAATACCTGGAAAAATCATAATGGGGTTAGGGCACTGAATGTCCAACTCCACACTTGGGAGGAACTCCGAGATCTGGAGAATTACAGGGGGAAAACAGTGAGGTTTATTCATTGCCCCTCTTTCCCCCAGACCCGGTACAATCCTGCCTTCACGGGCCAGGCTGCCGTGTCAGCACTGCACACAAAGGGCTCTCAGTCCTCCAGAGCCTAAGCCAGGGCAGAAGGATTTTTAACGCTTTAAATGATAGCTGAGGACTGGGAGGGATCTTGAGGCCGATTCCAGCTGCTGTCCTCCTGAGACCTCTTCCGTGGGAACACAGGTCTTTTGCAGCAGGAACAGCTGTGGGGGTGAGCCATGGGGCAGTGAGCTTTTCTGTCTGCTTCAGAAGCTGCCCTGCTCACTGGGGTAAGCCTTGGTGGCTGAGGCTGGTTTTGGATTTCCCATCCCAGTGGGAGCAATCCTGATTCCTGCCCAGCAGCTGCCTGCACCCCACATCTGAGCGAAGCGCAACACAGTGTGTCCGGTGGGGAGCCCTACTGTCCTCTCCTGTG
>VXBQ01009053.1:0-11487 GCA_013400175.1 Phainopepla nitens | reverse complement strand
TTCCTGCTTATTTCTGGGAATCAGAGGAAAGCCATCCACCCTCCTGGCTCAGCACTGTCTCTCTCAAAGGGCCTGGGAGTGCTTTCCCTTGCTGACCAGTCCCTCACCAAACTTCAGCCATGTCATAGCTCTGGCTGTAGATTCAGCCATGTCATAGCTCTGGCTGTAGAAAGAGCAAAGTGTTTCTGGAAAGAAAGAAAAGTAATTTTCTACCTATTTGTCTCCGCCCCAATGGTGTCAAGTCTGCAAAAAAAAAAAAAATCAGAGGAACTGGAAGAGGTAGAAAATGAAGCACTACGTCATGCCAGACACTTTGAAAAGCTTGTTTGTAGCAGGGAAGGACTCACTGAGTTATTTTCTTACCAAAATATTGTGTTCTTTATGCATTTTTTTATGCTGATACCTTGTTGTTTCTCTCTATCAATTTATTATTTTCATTTCATGAGAAAACGTGAATGAGTAAATGATACTTTTAGTGCTGTGCTAAGCAGCTAGACTGCAGGTAAACCTCAGCTAAGGATCCTCAAGTGAAGGCTTGTTTCAGCACATCTGAGCCACGGGCTGGTGAGATAACGTGGGGTAGGCAGGAGAGCTGCTGCTGGATGCTCTGGAGCTCACTGTGTCTGGGATGTTGCTGTTTGGAGGCAATGGATCAAGACAGTAAAGAAATTAAAGGACTCTGCAGTTGATTTTGTCAATAGGATAAGGGAAATGGATAAAAAAATAACAAGAAGGGAAGGTTATTGCTTTGCAAGAGGAGAGTGTTGAGGAAGTTTGACCTCAGTAAAGAAACAATTATGCTGGCTTTTTGTTTGCGGAAAAGTGCTGCCTATTTTTCAGGGGTTTTTAATGAAGAGGGAACATTTCACAATCAAATAATTTATTCTCCTGTGTCCCTCCCCCAAACTGGTCACGGGATGTTATTGCATAAGCAGCTTTCTCCTTGAGCAAGGGCAGGTTTTGCTTGTCGAGATGTGTAGAGCAGAGCCAGTGGCAGTCTGGTGAATAAAATAGAAGATACAGTTCACTGTGATCCCTGATTTTTAACTAAGAGTCAGAGTGGGCATTCATTCATGAAATAAATGTGAGTCTTGTGTACCTTCAAGTGCTGCTTTCAGTGGATGTTGGTGGCTTTTTCAGTTTGGAGCCTATCTGGTGTGTTGGATTAAGGGCACCCACATTTGGTTGTTTAAGTCATTGCTCTTGGCTGTGACAGCTGGTGCACTGCTGACAGGATGGTCCTCTCATCTGTCTGCTGTGTCGAACTGTTACAGCAGTGGATGGTTGAGGCTCCCCTGGATACTTGTCTCAAAAACCCTCCTGCAGTGACTGTGTGTCAAATTCTGGGAAAGATCCTCCATGGAAACACCAGTTCCAGCTAAGAGATATCAGAGCAGGGAATCTGTGGCTGGGAAGGCTGGTTAAAGTGAGTCCACTTTTGTAGGGACGTCTTTGTGTCCACCACGTTACAGATGGGGAAGCTGAGGCACATAGAGCATCTCTGGGTGTGTGTTTAGGATCCTTCAGTGGACCAGCTGCAACTTGGGGGCATGACCTGCCTGCTGTGGTGCCCAGAGCCCTATCAATTGCTGACCACTCTGCTTTGGCTGCCTCCTGTCCACACGGGTGCTGTGCTGAGCACAGGGTGCTGGGTTGATTTGAAACCCAGGGTGGCTCTGACACCAGCTTTTATCCACCCCAGCCCTAACAACTCCCAAACCCTTTGCAATTCCCTCTAACAAAGCCACTGCCTCCCTGCCTTTGTCCTCCCAGGGGCTGTGTCATGGGACCCAATTTCCAGTTTGATGTGCCCGCCCTCCACTTTGGTGACGTCTCCTTTGGTGAGTGTGCCCTGGGCTTGCACCAGAGTGTGAGAGGTTTGTGTTGCTGAAATGGAGCACTTGAACATAAGAGCATCTGTCACTCGTGTTCCTTCACAGCAGCCTCTTCAGGGTGTTAACTGCAGGGCTGCTGGTGCCTTAGGCAGCATTTTGCCATAGTGAGATCGAATAGGACCAAAGGAATAAAACTCAGTATTTTCTGGTGTCCTTTATATTCTTGTCTGCCCCAACTTCCTGATCCTTGCCAGGAGAATGACTGTGAAAGTCCTTGTCTGAGGAGGGCCCATGGGCTGGGACTTCAGGAGAAGAGAGTTTAAGCCATTACCAGTCTATAGCTACTTTGGGCACATGTTCCTATTGCAAGGCAAAAGCATCATTTACCCACCCGACATCTAGTGCAGGATGTTAATTAGTGCTGTGAGGGCACCTCATCGCTGACCGGGTCTGATGCCCTTGCAGTAGATCTGCCCCAGGCACCTGTGGCTCCTACATCAGCCCAGCTCCACTGAGAGAGCCGGTGGCTGAGCACCCAGAGCGTTTCCTTTGAAATGCAGATTCCAGTTCTCCATCTCAGGCTCACAAAAGGCTTTTTACCGAGATGATCTACAGTTTAAATGTGAAATCAATTGTGGATTGATTGAAGGGCCATTATCATTCTACATCCAGGATGCCTCTGTGTTTTCATGCTGTTCATGGACTTTTTAAGAAAACTTATTACCTTTCCTGCGCTGCTTCCTCCCTTCCCTGCATCACCGCTGAGCTGCTTCTTGTTTTCTTTTGAATAAGTGAAGTAATAAGAAAGGCACCAGGCAGGAATATGGTTCTGTAATAGGAGATTCATCCTGCTTAATCTGATTTTGTTCCTAAGGCCTCTTGTATCTTGATTTCTTTTAAGTGTGCCGCTGACTGTTGTCTGCATCTGATGATCTTCGTGGCATTTGGGATTGTGAAATCTGTCTGTCCTTTTTGTGCCCCTCCTGCCTCTCTGTTGAAGTCAGTACTGGGGCTGGCAGTGGTCACTGTTTGTAGGCATGGAGGAGCCCTGGCCTGTGCCTGCAGTTGGTTTTTCCTCCCCATCTGTGTTCAAATGACTCTTGGTAAGCAGGCTGTGGGAGATGTCTCCTCCACACACAGCTGGCCAGCCAAGCCAGATATCCCCTGCAGAGCAGGTTGTGGGCTGGTGTCCTGCTCTGCAGGACATCCCTGTGAGGTGTTGCTGTGTCCCTGGCTTTCCATTATGGAGACCAAGTCTCGGAGCTGAACTGGTGTAAACCTTTGCAGGCAGCAATCACAGCCAGTGAGCAGTGTGGGTGTGATGTCCCCGTTGGTTGTGTGAGGTGGTTCCTAATTGCTGATCTCCAAGCAAGGCTCAGGTTTGCCTCCTGTGGAGTGAGCTGTGAGTAGTCAGGAGTTCAGTCTGATTGCCCCAAATCAGGAGATGTCATAAGGATCCTGCCCAGAGAAACTGCCTTAGGGTGCCTTGTATCACGTTCTCGTTCCCAATTCCATCCTTCATATCTTTTCCTGTAGCTTCTCCTTGATGACAAATCACTGGTTTTATGTCTTTAAAATGGTGGGAGTGTAGGTAGAGTTAACAGGGAATTTTACAGATTGAATTTTCAGAGAAAATGGTCAGTGAAGGTGCACGCTTATCAGTGAGACAGAAGTGGTGCTGATTTGAAGCAGCTGAGAAAGCTCCTCCCCAGCAGGGGGAGAAAAATTTGTGATGTTCAGCAGGGCTAAGACTGGGCATTGCCGAGGCAGCAGTCTGGGATCACTGTCAAAGGGAACTGAGGTGAGCTGTAATTCAGATAACAAAGAGCTAAAATCCAAGCACAGTTTTATCCTACCAGGACATTCACACCAGGAATAATGAGATAATTGACGCTTTGATAGCTATTTGTGTCATTTTCTTAGGTTTTCCTTGCACCTTGAGCTGCTGCCTGTCTAACACCTCCCTGGCACCCGTGGCCTTCAACCTCCGCATTCCTGAGGATGGCCTGGGAGAGCCCAGCATTTGCAGCTCTGTTCAGATATTCAGAATCACTCACCCTTCCTGGAGGAAGGGAGCTCGAGGTTTTATGAAGCCAAAGGAATTTAAAATAAGTCCCTGCAGAGGGACCATTCGCTCCCTGGGATCCCAGGATATTGAGGTATGGGCAGAGTCCAGCGGGTGGGGCTGAAGCTTCCCTGGTGTGTGGGAGGGCTTTGGCTCTGCCAGCTTTGAGCATCGTGTGAGTGAGAGATCTGCACTGGTGTGAGGCCTCTGTTAGCTGGGTTACTCAGGACATTCTTGAAGGGGCACTGTTTTGTTTCTAAATCACAAGCTGAAATCATGTACTGAATGGTCAAGTGCAGAAGCCATTCTTGTGTTTTTGAGGGTGATTTCTTTGATTAAAAGTGGGCAGAGGAAGGAAAACAGAAGGTGGTTGTTAAAGAGAGAGATATATAGAGTATGTATCTGGAGTAGATGTATAGAGTATAGAGAAGTTTGCTTTTCTTTCTGGTCTCATTTCTCTTCTTCTGGGGAGCAAATGAGTTGTATTCACTGCAGGGATATTCAGTGGGGACAGAAAATACTCTGCAGTCAAAAGTGCCCAGCATCTGCTGGGCCACGTTTCACCCCCAGTTTCCTGCTGTAAAGCTGAACTCATTCTGTTCAAGACAACTGATTTCCTCTGCATTTATATCATTGTACACAGATGAAAATTGGTCCCTTAGTTTGAATATAGTAGTGAGTAGAGCATTAGGCTAATTAGGTACTGGAGGGGCCATCTGTGAGAGGCTTGCAAATAGGCTTGGGAGGAGTTTTTCCTTCTCCATGTTTGGTGGGTTGAACTTTTGGAGCTGGTTAAAGCCAGCCCTGACGCTGTGGACTTGTTTGTGGATAAAGCATCAGGTGGTGTGTGAGAGTCTAGGTTCAGCCTGCTGGGCTAAGGAGGAGCAGGGTGAATTTTCCTCCTCCTGCTTTTCCAGCTGTTTGGGGGATAAATGTAAACCGTCTTTCAGGGGGTGTTGAGAAGCACTGACAGCCCCTTGGGAAAAGGAAACTTTGGTGTTAAGGTTTTGCTCAGCTGGCTTTGCAGAGTTATTCTTCAGGCTCTCAGCAGTATCCTCCAGCTCTGTGGCTGTTGGGGTGGGATTTGGGCTGACTTCCTCCAGCCTTGAGCGTTTGCGCAGACCTAGCTCTGCTGTTGGGAAGCCAGGAGAGAGTAAATAGCTTCCCTTGGCAAGCACTCCAAAGAGAGACTGGAGGGGGAATAACCTGAGGAGGAGGAGCATCCCTGGCTTGAGCAAAACTGGGCTAATGACGTGAGTCTTTTAAAACAGAGTAAAATATAGGTTGTATAAGCTCTTGGAGAGTTGCTGTTGCCAGACTGAGTAGATTTAGAGTAAATTTAGAGTAGATTTAGAGTAATAAAGGCTTTATGATTTTTATCATCTCTTTAGCCCTTCTGTTTCCTGCACCTCACAGAGGAGCAAGGGCCATGGTTTCCATCTTAAGTTCATGTTTGGCTTGTCTTACAGGCTGGCAAACGCTCACACTGGAGCATTGAACCCAGTAAAGGAGTGGTCCCCCCTAAGTCTGAGGTGTATGTGATTGTCACAGCAAACCTGGATGACACAAAGAAATTCCAGGACAAGGTGAATCTGTTCATTGAGACCAGCCATTTGAACTTCATACATATGTGGGCTGTGGGCACTGGCACCACAATTACCACTGACAAACTGTTTACTCCAGAGCTCAGGTTGGGACCCTGCTTCAGGTCAGAGATATCTCAGCTCCCATTTCTTCTGTGGGCTCAGCAAAGAGCAGCTTTAATCCTTCGGAGTAGATCTTCTTCAGTACACAAGGCCCTGGCTCTGTTTGCCTGAAGCCAGAGATTCCCTCAGAAACACGTGATGGCCGTTGGAAAGTTGTTAGATACCTTCAAAAGCCACTAAAATGGAAAGCAGATACTACATTGTTAACTGAATTGTCTTTAGTTCTAATACATTTATTTTGCCACTTTATCAAGTAAGAATTGGAGGAAAACAGCATGTCCCAGCAGTTATTTGGCTGGAAAATGTTACATTACCAGTATAACCATATTTCTCTTCACAATAACATTGCTTGCTTTTCTGTTCCCCACGGAGCATCATCTCACAACAGTAGCAGTAGCTTCTTGGCAGCTCTTTGACTAAATGAATGGTGCTGTTTTATTTCCCCTCTGCCTGGGAGTCTGGGAGGAGCAGCAGAATTTGTCTTTGCCCTGTATCCTCCTCAGTTTGTTCTTCCCCAGCTGCCTGGCCCAGGCTCTGCTTGATCAGATCAGACCTAGTGTCTCCTTCCTCCTTTCTTCTGCCTGCTGCCTCACTGTATCTTCCACAGCAGAAACCCAAAGCAAAGACAAGCTAGGATGGCTGCAGGACCAGCTCCAAAAGGGGGAGGATGCACTGAGACTGTTAACTGAGGTGAGCTCAAAGGAGGAGTTTCACTGATCCTGTGTCTGAAATCAGACACTTTTGTAACCAGGAGGAAATGCAGCCTTTTCCAAGTGCTCTTTGCTTTGTGCTGGAGAATTCTTGGAATGAGAATTGTCTTCTCGAGGTACCTGTTCTTTTCCCTGACTGCAAAGAGGGTCCACAGTTCTCCCAACGCCTAAATTTTTGGGTAGAAAGAGTAGATTAAGCCTACTTTAGGTGTTTAGGATAGATTTTGGGGGCTTAAATACATACCAACCAGCCATCCACATACACAGGGACATTGCAGGGAGGTGGACCCTAGTCCAGCATGTCCTGTGCTCTATCCAGCTACAAACTGGCTACACAAGAGAGTGGACAATGTCGAACTTCTTGGTGTCATCATATTCTGCCTCTTCCCGTCTGTGCTCACCTGCTTGGTTTAGGGCTGTCAGCTGCAGAGCCTACTACTGGGTGAGCTGAGATGGGACCCAGGGAACACCGTGTGTTCCCAGAGCCACAAATTCTGCACTTACCCAGAGCTTCTCCAAGCTTTCATCCATTGCTGTCTCCAACATAAACCATTTTATACTAAGCTAGTACACATCAGTTCTTAACAGTTTTCTAGAACAGCTTCGTTCTTTACCATCGCTTCTGCTGCCACATTTTCTGTGCCTTTCAAAAAACCAGTAACTGCTCCAGGAACAATTTGTTTCCTGGTCATGCTCAGATTTATTGAGAGTAAAATAACAGCTCCAGACTAGCCTGCAGTTAGGGTTTCTTTACATGAAGGAATCGATTTCCATTGAACATTCATTTTGTTTTCTGTCTAGCTGGAGTTACTAATCTCTTGTTGTCACTCCATTCCCTCAGTAGCCAGACTGGTCTTGCTGCTGTCTTACTGGGGAAACTTCTGTTGACCCTGTGTTCCCACAGTTCATTTCTCATTGTAAAACACAAACCCAGCTGCACTGTTCTGGCAGAGGGTGAAATGCTGAGAGTGATTAGGGTTGGATGCTCTTTAAGGGCTGAGGGGATGGGGGGGTGCTGTGGCAGGGGCCCCACTCATGAGGCAAGTGGTGCTCTGATCACCAGATCTCTATACCCTGCATCTCCTCAGTAGCATCTTCAGAGGAAGAAACCTGAGGCAGCAGCTCCCAAGGGAAAGGTGAAATGGCAGTGAAGCTGTTCTTCCCTCTGCCTGCAGTCAGCTCAGTGTCTGATACAGTGAGACCTGAAGGAAGCACCTTGGAAAAACCCTTAGAGTGTTAAGCAGATGGTGATGCTCGGAGATGAGGCAGCAGCTGAGAAGTTGATTTTCATGAAGACCTTCCCTGGCTGTATGGAAACAGAGCAGCTGCTGGATGGTGATAAACTCCGGGGCAGCCAAGACCTGGCTGTGGCTTAAGCTTTGAGCCTGGGCAGCCTTTTGGGTGGAAGTTTTATTGCAGAGTGTGCAGTCAGGGAACATCACCAGAGTGCTGAAACTGAGTGACCACATAGAAATAGCAGCTCCCATGACATTTTCCATCTCTGCTTCTCTTCTAGCTTCATTCCCTTCTCTTACCAGTTCCAAGTGACAAACAAAGGACAACACATCCATCAGCTGTACTGGAGCACAGAAGGTTTCAACACATTTCAGCAGCATCATTGTTCCCCTGCCCTCAGTGGCACAAAGAGTAAAGATCCTTCCCAGAGCCCCAGACCTGGCAGCCCGTGTTTAAGCTGCGGCCGCTGATGGTGGACCTGAGGCCGGGCCAGACTGTGGGGATGGTGCTGGAAGGCTGCTCCAGCACTGCCCAGGTGAGACACCTGCCAAGGGCAGAGCCTTCCCTATCACATCCCCTCCACTGAGGCTTCTTCTGCAGCCCCTTGACGTTTGCCTGGAAAAAGGAGCAGGTGACTTCAAGAAACTGTTTTAAGGCCACAGGTTTCCATGGCAGCACCAGTTGCTTTCCTTGCTGGCCACCATCAGTTGCTAAGGTTTTTTTGTGTTTCCATAGCTACCAAAACCCAATGCTGATCCCAGAATGCAGGCTGATGAAAATACTGCTCCTTCGGGGCAAACAAGAGGTTACCAGTGTTGTGTGCTGGAGCAGAAAGGAAGGGCAGGGAAAGTAAGTTACACTTAAGACTAGAAGCCAAGCAGGAAGTAAATTAAACAAATCCCAAGTGCTTTATTTTGGGAGAAGCAAGGAGTAAAACAAAAGCCCTGTGAAGGGTGGGAGTGTCTGGGAGCAGCATCGCTTTTCCTCCGCAAACAAACGAGCAGAGGGCTGCTCTAGCCCTGAGTCCTGGAGGAGGAAAACACAGCGTGCCAGCTCTAATGATCAGTGTGGTGTCCATCCACGTTGGAAACTGTTCCCAGGGATCATTACAATTGACAGCTTGATGCTTGCCAATATTTCCATAACCACTCGCCCCAGTCTCTCAGCCAGCCCTGGTGTCCCAAGGGCAGCCAGGTTTTGCAGCACCCTTAGAGAGCAGCTCAGAGGAGATTTTAGCAGGGTCACGGGTGTTATCTCTGTGTGTTTCTTTTCAGGGGAAATACAGCTTTACAGAGAAAATGCCAGCTAAGCCTGGTGTGCATTCCCTGGCTCCAGGAATGCACTGGGCATGCATATGGAAGTGAATGTGAAATGTGTATGCATGAAGCTCCTGCTTATACTGTTATTCTGAGAAAAGGTTGCCTCAGTGGTAGCTTGAGGAAGTCTTGCTCAGTCACCTGTAGTGGGACTGTCCCTGTGCAGTTCTGAGCCCAAAGGTTTTGCTAGAGAGGGAAATAGAGTGATCAGGGCACTGGCAAGGATGTCTTGCCTGGAAATCCTAAATGGCATCTGAGAGTTCAGCTGGGGTTACCTGGCTCCTTCAGTCAGAGCCTGATGCCCCTGAGTGTGGGCTTTCCGTTTTCCTTGGGTCCAGAGAGATTCATAGTCATCAGGTTGGTCAGCAGCCCAACTCCCTGCATTGCATGTGCAACACAGATGACTGTCAGGTCTGTGGGCTCTGAGGAGGAGTTGGATTGTGGTGTTGTATGAGAGGGAGGAGTGAGAAACAAAGGGAGGCATTTGGGAAAGCAAAACCATGAGAAATCAGGAGAAGGTCTTGAGCATCCAGCTTAAGAACAGTGTTTTCCTGTGAAGTGCAAGACATCTGTTTCTGAGAAGGTTTCTTTTAAAACCAGCCCTAGAAGGCCACAGGGCATCCTAGGAACAAGTGATCCCTTCCTTACCTGAAGGCAGGCTGGCTATTTGGGTTGTTTGGGTTTTCGCATGGATTCTTTCCCCTCCACTTCCAAGAGAGGGTTTGCTGGCACTGACCCTTCTATCACCTGTTTCTCTTGATCTGTGGAATTTTTTTTTTCTTTTTTTAATTGATTCCTACAAATTTTTGTAAGCATTATGCTTACAAGATCACCTCATTTTACAGAAACAACAAAATCATGACTGCTGACTTGATGACACAGACACTGCTTCATCTAAGCCCTTGCCCTTGGAAAGCCCCCGCTCAGCTGTTGCAGATCTCAATAACTTCCAGTTGGCTACCTAATGTTGCCCTATCTTCATAGACATTTAGACAGGCTAAACTATCCATCCTCATTTTTCTGCTCTGCTCCAACAGCTACTGCCTTCCAGATCATCTCATGCCAAGCACTCTGCCTAAGGGAACTGAAAGCATTGGAGTGAACAAGAAGTCTGTCTCTTCCCAGAGGAGAAGCAGCTGTCAGAAAGGTCCCCCCAGTGTTTCACAGGGTCACTTACCTTGTCTGGGCATCAAGAGAGGGAAGCCTCAAAAGTGCACTGGGGGTTCTGCTTTTTTTGTGGAATGAAGATCACTGTAACAAAGGCATGGGAAAGCCGGGCATGCAAATCCAAGCAGGATCCACAATGAAAACGTTACTCATGTGTCTGTCAGACTTGTATGCGCTTTGGGGGTTGAAAAATGTGAAATGCTTCGGAAGGGGAAGGGGGTCTATGGCTACTTGAGACTGTTTTTCCTTGACTCTTGTTTAGTAGCAACCCGGTGCTGTCCTGACTCTTCAGTCTCTGCAATGTGGACCAGCAGCCCCTCCCTGCAGATTCCAAGGTAAGCATCTGTGGGCTCACTCAGTGGGGTTTGAAGAGGCAGGATGTGGTGGTGCACTTGTGTTGGGAGGTCCTCATGTTGAGAATGTCAGCAGTGGATTGGTCTGAACCAAATCAGCAGAGCTGCTGAAGGAATCAAAATCTCATCTGAATTGGGAACATCCATCCTGGCTTTAAGATAAGAGAAGAGAGCAGGAAAGCAGATCAGGGCAAGCCACGCAGTAAAGGTGTCTCCTGGAAAGCCTCCCAGCTCTCCAGCAGCCATCCCCTTGTATTGCTGCCGAGCACAGAAACGTGAGCCTGAGAGAATCTCGGGTTAGAGTGTGGTGCCTGCAGACACATCCTCACTGTGAAGGAATGAGGGTGAACTGAGAAGCCCACGCTGGGGTCACACTTTGAACGTTTACTGTTTCCTGCTGTCAGACCTTGGGACTGGATCACAAAGGTGATTAATGCTTTTCACCTCCTTGCAGCCCATGGTACTGGATGTAGGGGAGGAACTTCATCTCTGCATCCAATTTAACCCAGCTGATGAGAACAATCTGCATAGCTGGGTGGCAGAGAGGGTTCTCAGGGTGTGCTGCTTGGAGCATCCTCACGAGGAGCACATCACTGTTCGGGGAGAAGTCCACTTCCCGAATCTCCATCTCCAGACCAAGGCTGTGGACTTTGGCTGCATCATGAATGACACTGAACAAGAGCTGCATGTGGAGATGACCAACTGCAGCCCAGTTCCTGCCCAGTACCACTGGTCATTCCAGACAGACAGCCAGGTGAACACCATAAGGTATGTGCACCTTTGTGCTCTGCTTAAAGCTCTTCTTCCTGCTGTCCTGTACTTCTGTACTTTGCAAAGACCAAGGCCATTTGCCAGGGATTTGAGAAAGTGTGTGGAAATAACACTGACCAGCTGTGATCAGGCAGGAAGCTCAGGGAATAGGCGATCTCCACCAGTTTGATGCTGGTGTAATCTCCATACTGGTTCCCTGGGAAGGAAAGCTGCTTTCACAAACATGTGTGGCCTGAGGCAAAGACCACCTTGGTGAAAGGAATTTTGGCCTGTTCAACCACACTCACCTTCATAGAGCAGCTCTTTGGTGTTTGACAGAGATCAGCAG
>VXBQ01009045.1:282561-299360 GCA_013400175.1 Phainopepla nitens | reverse complement strand
GCGCGGCGGTGGGAGCGATGCGCCCGCCGCCACCGCCGAGATCTTATCTAGGAGAGCCCTGCGGTGGTGGAAGCTCAGAAATGCTGAATTTTATTCATCGAGCTCAAGAAATGTTGAGTTTTACTCATCGATTTTGGCGGCAAGGACCTGAATTTGTGAAAACGTGAGAGACAGAGTGCGGGGAGCTGGGGATGAATACTTCGCTGCAGTGTGGATTGTGAGGGGAAGGTGCTGTGGCTTGTCCTCTCTTAGCAACTCCTCTCCCTGTGCTCAGGCTTTGGCACTGGCAGGAAGAAAAACTCTCAAATGTGTGCCAAAGGCACAGCCTCAAATCTGCCTGCTTTGTGCCAGGGCACAACACCAAAAAAGCCTCTTTTGTGCCAGGGGCACAGCCTGTGCAGTGCTGAGCCCCAGCACTGTCTGCCTGAGGGAGGAATGCCCAGGGCGCATCCTGTGCCATCACCATCGCAGGAATTGGCTGCTCACTTACCTCTGCTGTTAGCTCCGGCCATAGCTAAACCTTTTCGGTATTTCTGTACCTGGCATCAGCCACTTACAGAAGGTTCACGGGCACACGTGTGGGTTGCAGACAAAGCCCTAAGAACTGGGCTTGGGCATCATCAGTGCTCATTTACCAAGGCTCCGTTAATAAACCTGAGCGTTTGACCAGTGCCATCTTGTGGCCTTCTGTTTTTTTTTCTTTGCACAGAGGATGGAAGTGAACCTGGGTACTTCATTTTTTGATTGTTTGAAAGAAACCTTCTGCGGCCAGAATAAACAGAAACAGGAGAGGCCGACCCCACACACTTGAAGATATGTAGGACCTTTCTGGTACTGGAATCTGAATTTGCTCAATAAATCTGATCCTGCTGAAACTAGTGCTGGCTCTGCTGATGGTAATGTTCTTTCATAGTTCAAACAATTGTGTTTTCACTGTTTTATCTTGTTTCCAAGCAACAGCTTTCACTTAGCATCAAATACTTCATTTCAGACTCTCAACTAAACATGCAGAGCCAAGATATTTCATGTGCTTAGGACATAGTTTTTCAAATGAAACTCTACTTGACTTAAAATTGTCTCCCTGAAAAAAAGTCTTGTCTTCTAAATATACCTGGTTTGGTGGCATTTTAAATTATTTGTTTTAGCTGTCCCTTCCGAAAGGGATGATAAGCTGAAATTGCCGAGTTTCTGTAGTCGTGATAAATTATGTGGTCTGCAGATCAACGTGTCAGAGAGAAAATGCTAAGGAGCTCAGAACGTGGTCTGCTTTTGTTTCTATTCATGGGAGCAAGGAAAACTGCAATGTCACATTGTTGCAGAGAGGACACCAAATGGAGCTGTAGGTACAGCTTGCTGCTGCCTCTGCACAGCCGGCAGCTGCCCTACCCAGTGAAACAGGCCAAAAAACGTGCTAATGTGGCTCCGTAGGAATGCAAACAGAACCTCGCAGCTCCTTCACTCCTGAAGTATTTAAAAACCTGTTGCAACTGTGTCAAGAGAATTGTATTCAATGTTTCTCCTCAGAGCAGATAGGAAAAAAAGTCACCTGGCAGCCAGCAGTAATTACCTGCCCCAGCAGCAGCTCCGTCTTGGATCATCTGGCATTATGTCAATTTTCTTCCCCCAGGATGTAAGTGCTCATCTCAGTATCTCCAGATTTGTTCAATTCCAGAATCTTTTTAAAATCTTATGTTTGGGAGAAGAGGAGCTCTAACGCTCAGTGGAGCTATGAAAGGGCGTTATTGAGGTTCACACCCCGGGCTGCCATTCTGTTAGTCTGGGGTTTAGGGCTGCACATCCTGGGTGACTTATGGAGTGCCAGATGCTCAGGAATTAGCACTGAGCAATCGGGAGGTTCTGTGGCAGATGTTTAGGCTGAGCTTTGGAGGCCAGCTGGCTCAGGTCTGTCTAAGATGGGCATTGTTGCCGTTTGAGGTGTGTCACACGACATTTGCCGTACCAGGCTGGCTGCCAGGACAGTGCTCTGGCCAAAGGTGACCCAGCCCCGTGTGTCCTCCCAGCAGGATGGAGTGGTCTCTCTGCACTCCTGTGCGCCTGGGGATACCTTCCTTTTGCACAGTCATCTTCTGTGTGCTGCTTCTGAACAGCTCAGAGCTTTCTGTCCCTGTGGGAAAACTGATCCTCTTCTGTGGAGAACCTCGGGAAAAAAATCAGCAGAGCGTGGATGAAATCCTTTAGGGGATCCCATAGAACTGGTGGGATAGCAGCAGGGGTAGCATTGCAGTGCTTGTGCAGAAGCTCTGAGGGTGTTTTGGGGGCTGACCGACCTGGAGCCCCTGAGGGGACAAACACACCTCCCCCCTGACTGCATTTCCAAGTGCTCATGTCTCGGGATGCCGTCTCAGCCCGGCGGATTCCAGCTGTGGTGCTGCGTGGCAGGCAGGGTCCTGAGCTGTGCTCACTGCTGGCTCTCCCCTGACCTCTGCTTTCAGTCACCTCTCCATGTTGTTGCCCTTTTTCACTCCCCATACATGAAAGCAGCAGGATTTTATCTTACACTCCCTCCATTAATCTTTTCCCAGTGTAGGTTTTAGTTTTCTTACATTGGTTTAAAAGCAGTCCTGGTTGTTTGGGTTGGATGTATCAGTGCACAACCAACAAACCAAGGAACATTTAAATCAGTGCAAGAGGTTTGTAAAGATGGACAAGTGTAGATTCACATGTTGGTGTGTCTTTGTGTGCAAATTTAAAGTACACTTTGGCACGTATTTGAAATGACCAACAGAAAAACTGGAGTTTTTTCACTTCTGGAGAATTCTGCTAAACACTTCCCAAAGTTGTTGGTAGAGATGACAGCACACACAGAGTTGGTAAGAACAGCACGGGCAGAGTTAACGTTGTACTGAGATACTGAGTCTAACAAAACAGTTCAAGTTGACCTTGCTTATGAGGCAACAAAAAGTGTCTTAAGGAAAAATAATAATTATCAAAGAGTAAAGAATGGTTTAATTCAGAGGCTGTTTAACCTCCGACAGGTCTGGCAAACATTAATAGAACCCTACCCTAATTCTGTTTGTAGATTGCCTCAACAAGGGGTACCTTCAAAATGTGGTTGTATGTGGTATCTAAGGATATTTATCAGGAAAAGGAACGGAAGAAGGATGTGTCTCAATTAATTAAACGTAAGTATTTTAATGGTAAAGTGAAGACATGCAATCAAATCTTTGTAAATGCTAAAAACCATGGACTATATATTATGTAAGAATATAACAACTCTCTGTGCCTTTCTTTGCCCAGTTCTCTGCATTCATCTCAACACGCCCAAGCTGGGAAGTTGTTTTATCCAAAAGAAGTTTGGAAAATCCAGCCTTGGGAAGTGCTAAAGCTCTGGCACGAGCCCCTGAGGGAAGCACTCTGGGTGCTGGTCCTGTGTTGGGTGACTCTGTCAGCTCCATTTTCCACGTCATGGCTGTGCTCAGGCACGTTGCCCACGGATTTACCTCCTGCATTTACCATTTGCAGGCTGCAGAGGCGAGATCGGAACTTGGGCCTAATGGTGTTTTAAAATTAGGCTTTATCAGTTAATTTTTAAAAAATTTGTGCGTACTCAACTCTAGCTGCAGTTCTGGGTGAATCCTTCCAAACCCTCAGATCCGTACAAGGTGAAGTTGTCAAAGTCTGGGTTCCTGTTTACTTCCCAGCTGGATCAGACCTAAAAATGACAGTGGCTTAGGAGCAGAAGGGACTTTTTTCTGCCTCTCTTCGGTCACTTGAGTTTTGTATTTCAAAGATTTCAGCAGGAAGAGCTGATCCTCTGTGGCTGCTGAAGCCTTTGTTCCACACGTCTTATCTGCGCTGTTATCTCTTGCTGTTGATCCCATTTTTCCAACGGTAGATGGCAACAGCCATTCATTTGTAAAACACTGGAGTGGAACCCGGTGCATTACACAGTTTAATGTGCAAAGACGGGAATTTAAGTGAAACTATGTGCAAGTAGTTGGTTGGTTTGGGGTTTTTCCTTTTTTTTTCCCTTTTTAAAAAAATTACAGACAAACTGCTATTCAATGGACACCTTTGCAATTTAAATAAATTGTTATAGAATCCAATTCAAAGCAAAATTTAAAAAATGTTATTTAAGCCTCACAGGTAGGCACTAAAATGAATTTTCATCCTTATGTAAAAAGTATTTAAAAATACATTTTTCAATGTATATTCTATATAAACTGAAGTGATTAAGAAATGTTGATTAACACTAGATTTTCATTCCCTTTCAAGTTTGCTCAAAACACTTCTAATTTGCAGCTTATGTTTGGTCGAGAAAATAATTAAAACATATCTTTGCACAAATTATAGGATTTTATTTCCTGTCTATCCTGTTTAGGATTCACCTTGGCAAAGTGTTTTGACAATTTGACCCCACTGAAAACAGCGTCAGAGATCAGCATTTGCAGGCATTAAATTTTACTTTTGCCTCTAAAAATGCATTGTATGACTTGAAACTAGATGTGCAAACATCAGGCTTTCCAGTGCACAGCAACGTGTCGTAGGATAAATTGCTTTCCGCATTTCTCATCTATTTAAATAAATTTACTGCTTGCTTTTGTGGAATATACACTTTGTTTCCCAAAAGCGAACGTGGGAGTTGTGTGAGTGAGGAAGGTAATCATCTATAACAAAGTTATAACCGAGTCACAGGACTTTTGGGAATTTTACAGCTGCAAACCAAAGTTCTCGTGCATTATCACAGCGTTCTGGTTTGCCACGATAACGAGTTTAAAGGCTGGAATTTCTCTGGTTTTGTTGAAAAGATAATCAGACTTTTGTACATTAATGATGGGATATTGGCAGCTCTGATAATTCCATAGGAACCATTTTAGTGCCGCAATTAGTATTTTAATAAGGTTGTTTTTTTTTTTTTCTTATTACTGTATTTGGTATTATCTGAGTTGTACAGTTGGGCGCTTCACGGCGCTCCGTGGGGGACAGAACGAGGCAGAAAGGATGAAAACTGCCTGAAATGAGGTGGAGAAGGAGGATGTCGGTGCCGGGACTGCTGCTGACTCCAGATGTGCCCTTCTGAGCTGCTTGGACCCGTCCTGTGCAGCACGGGGGAAGGATCCCACCGCCCCTGGGGCTGAGGATGGGCAATGCCGAGCAGCTCCTGCCCTGTGCAGCACGGGGGAAGGATCCCACCGCCCCTGGGGCTGAGGATGGGCAATGCCGAGCAGCTCCTGCCCTGCCCTGCCCGGGGGAACTGAGCCACCCAGCCCTATTGCTTCCGGAGAGCCCGGGTATAAATCTGCCCTCAAGCTCTCAAACTCCCAGCATCAGCAACATTCACCAAATCACCGTGCTTAAACTTTTCCTCGCCGGTTCTGAGCCTCCTAGAGAGCAGAATTCCATCACTTCTTTCATCACTCTAATATTCCTTTAAACAACTGTATCATGGGATCTATTGTGCTTAGCTGTAGTATGTCTACCGTACAGCCCATGTTTTTCATCGCAGGAAGCAGCCTGAACTGCTTATAACACATGGAGTAGATATTTGTCTTGTTTTAGAGCAGCTTTACATCGTTCAGCTGGCTTTACAGCCTCTTCTGTGTCTAAAGACAAGTACGTTGAGGGATAATCCCCAAGTTTTTATCTGCTGCATCGCCAGCCCGCACTTTCGTTACCGTCCCTTATTGAGCTGCTCCAGGCAGCTTTGAACGGCCTCAGCTTGACAATTGAGGCAGGGAACTGGCAAAACTGCTAATTTCTCCCCCTTTCCTTTCACTCTTATCTCGTATTCTCTAAGGTACACGTCTTTATCTGCGTGTTTCCAAGAAGGTGTTCAATTAATAACCCAGACAAGTCAGAGCTGATAGGATCTTTTCATGTATTAATCTAACTCTTCCTTTCAAACAGAGTGCCAGAAAAATCACTGTTTTCATGGGTTTTTTTTCTATTTATTCTGGCTGGATTTTTTAATTGAAGTTGCATGCTGTAGTCCTTTGATTCTGCTCCCAAGAAATTATCAGGGATTTCAGCAGTGGCCTTACAGGTAACGGGGGTTCTCACTGATGTCTTGAATAGTGGCTTTCTTCTCTATTAATGTTGATTTTAAAATGTTTTTATTTACAGCAAAAAGATAAACCCACAGACTTAGCCAGGCAAGATATAGAAGTATTAGGTGGTTTGTTACTCAGTTTGTTGTGTTTGGGTTTTTCTCTGATAATAAGAATGCAACTTTGCTGATGAGTAAAAAGAATTTAATTTTCAGTGGGCAATCACAAGTCTGGTCCAAAGGCAGAGGTTTATTGGTGTGTATATGTGAATGATTTAGCAGTTACAGGGAATGATATTTAAAACTCCCTTTCATTAGACATGAAGGACAATATGTTTAGTTTCCACCTGTGCTGGTCTTCCAGCAGGTTTAAACTTGCAATAAGAGCTAAGTCGATTTGATATTAGGAAAAGAAATCCTTTTGGCTCATATCTACAGTTTAAATTGATCTTGTCCTGAGAAGAAACTCTTATCCTGTGACCTGTGAGATGCAGAAAAACCACAGTCCCCATTGGCTAGAACTGGAGATGAGGATGCCCCACTCCACAGAGCAGCAGGTTGTTAAGTGAACATGAAATGAATAAATTTCCCTGACAAAACAAGTAGCCAACTCACTAAAACATGATGTTCTGTACTGAAAAAGTTCTTTAAAACCCCTCTCAGGGAGCATTTTGTGTTTTGTTTTGTTTTGTTGCAAGTGAAGGTAATGATTCTTTATTGGTGTTTTTAATACCAAAATATTATTTATAAGGTTTTTTATTCCTATGACTTATAAGTCCATGTTCCAATTGCTTTTAGAGAGAGCAACCACCATGAATTTGAAACTAAATAGATGGCAAACTCTGAAAAATGACAGTAGATCCTCCTGATTTTCCTTGTGAAATCACAGGAATCTTTCAGTGAACAATTTCCCAGTACTATCAGTAGTGTTAGGCAGTAGAGAATTTGTTATGTAATACAGAAAAAAAAAAATACCCATCCATAAGCTTATTTGGTATTGTTCATTTTGCTACCAAGTTGATTTTTCATTCTCCAATCTCAAGGACTTTCCATAAGGATTTTTCCTCAGAAATGCCATTTTAAATGTAGCAAACCTACACCACCAGGACTAGAGGCTGGTTTATATCCACTGAGGATCATAAAATCAAATTGCTGACTCTGATTAATACAGTGGTTTAGTTGTCAATCTATTTCATGGAAATCTTGTGAGTAGAAAGTTCAGACTTAAAAGGCTCAGGGATACAGCAGTTCTGGAATGTTTATTTTGCTTCTATTTCCAGGTTTATCTTGGTAGTACCACCAAAGCAGGTGACACAGGAAGCCAGAGGTGACACAGGAAGCCTCAGGTGACACAGGAAGCCTCAGGTGACTTACTGGCTTGGCAGTGTTACACTTTAAAATTTGGCTCAGTCTTGTAATAAAGCCTGCTCACATCATGTTTTAAGTGTGATTCTCAAAGGCAAGTTCTGGCCAACTGTTTTAGATAGTTCAGGATTTTTCAGCTTAAAAAAATATGCAAGAAAATATTTTAAAAGGTGGAGGTCTACTTTATCAAAGCCAAGCCCTGCAACATTTTATTTCCCTTTTTAAAAAAAAGTATCATGAGGGCTTCCATCCTAAAGTGGTTTCCATCCTCAAGTTTGTGCAAGGTAAAAGTGCATTTCTAATGAGCCCTTTCTAACAATTAAGAGCTATGCACACCGTTGGTTGAAGATTTGGGAACCAAATGTGAAAGCCACAGGAGGTATTACTGAGAGCTCACTGGTATAAAGGCTGGGGCTGTCCCCAGGTTGCTGACAAGGAGGGATATGCACTGACAGTGTTCCTAAAGGAATGCTTCAAGGATAAAATGAAAATATTTCCGTAGGGTGCAGCCATCAATCAGCAGAGGGATGTTCTTGTACACCAAGTACAACCCAGCAGAGCTTTGCAGTGACCTTAAAGCAGTGGCCAACACAGGAGCTGCTCCAGTAATTACAGATTACTTTAAGTAGCCAATAAAAGCCAACAGCCAACTACCAGGCAAACCTTTTATACATTATTAAAATCATATCCTTCCCAGAAGATTCAAGCTAATAAAATTGAACTTGATAATGCAATCAGTAAAAAGCAGGTTTAAAAAAAAAAATTCTCCTTTGTTGATAATGTCCTATGTTTTATATAGTGCCTAATATATGTAAGTGTGGAAATAATCCCTCAGGTATATTAACAGTTTCAGTTGCACATTCCCTGAGACTGCCTTGAATTTTTTATAATTACATTTTATTAAGAAATAATTGTTATATATCAAGTGTGGCTTGCACTTTAGATTAAAGATTAAAGGCTGCGGCTACATAATATTTCAGCAATTAAAATATAGAAAAATTTTAAAAGTATGAAATTGGAAAGATTTTTCTCACGTATCAAGAAGCTGGTTTGCCTTCCTGAGCAACTGCCTGGGACAGTTTGTTACAGGCCCTGAAAAATCAGAAATATTAGAGGTTTGACATCAAAAAAGGAAGAGGGAAGAAACACTTTGTAGGTAAAGAGACCAATATTTCCAGCTAACATTTTTAATAAATCATTATGAGTGGATATATTCTATAGACTCCTTAAAGGAGTCCAGGTGTGCCTGACTCTCAGACCAAGTTTCTGAAAACTTGGCATTTTGAGGGATTGACTGAATAAGAAATTTTCTTCTTGTTGGCCAAGACAGTATATTTTATTATATAATAGAACCAGGGTCACCTGTGTTTGAGAATTGACACTACACAGCAGCTGCTTTTGTGAGGTTATTGGTCAGACTTTGATTTCATTATGACTCTTAAAATGTTAAAACAAGGTATATACTATTCCCTTGTATCTTATACAAAGTTTAAGAAAAAGGTTAATATTGAAGAGTGTTCTATGGCTGGATTACTTTTCTGTTTCTGTGAGCCTAAAGGGTCTGAGACCCAGCTGTAAAACTGTCAGCAAACTAGTTGAGAGTGCACTGAACATCTAGAACACAGCTCAAAGCAGAATGTGGGCAGATTTTCTGCATGATTCAAAATAAATATGGCCAGGACAAATCAGTCTCATGATGTATTTTACACACAGAACACTGCAGTTGCAAAAATCTCTGCCTTCAGTCATTAGCTGGCATGGTAGAACAAGATCCAGCCATGCCAAGTGAGGGCCTGGGTGTTTACTGTTTCTTCAGTCCCCCAGAATGATTAGAAATGTTTCTATTTTGTGCATTAGACCACAGCTACTACCTAAAGCAAGAAGTGCTGCCTGGTCTGTTGCTGGGGAAGGAAATGCTGCTTCCAGCAAGAGTTAACTGGGAGTTTGTCATTCTTCATTTAGGCAGTCTGGTACTCCAGGTCTGGATACAGCCTTAGCTATGGCTTTTGAACAAAAAATACCCCAGTAAATCTATTTTTACTTTTTAAAATCAAATTGCTTATTTCGAAACCGAAGTGTAGGCTCCTATTTTTGTAAAAAACCCCAAAGCAAACCATCTCACCCCTGATTCTTTGTTTTTCACTGTCTCAGAGAACTTGTCTGAAGCAGCAAATAGATCAAGGAGTAGCAGTACAGCAGCCCAAAGTCAGGTCCAGTGCAGTCCTTGGAGCAGTGCCTGCTGAACCTGGGGCTGAATTTCTTCTCTATCTTCACTGTATGAGTAGAGATTCTGTTTCAGCTCTTCAGAGGTGCCCAAGAAAACTTTGTAATTGATGTTTTCCACTCATTTTCTTTCTCTGCTGGTTCTGTATTTTGGTAGAATCGTGTTTCTCCAGCTTTCAGATGTGTGCTTGGATGCTGGAAAAACTCACTCTCATGCATAATGAAAGAGGAAAAGTTACAGAGGAGAAATTTCTTGGCTGGAGTCTCCATTCCTGCTCTGTATCTTGCTCTACAAGCTCCCACAGCAAGTGAGTGGTGGAGCCAAGAATAGAACACCACTTCTCTGACACCCAGTCCAGAGCCTTAACCCCTGTCTCCCGTGAGAAATTTTGTTTCACTTTTCTGTGCAGCGCAAAGATAAGATCATATTTTATTTTGGTGCCTAAATTGATCTCTAGGGTGAGTGAATAAAGTTGGGAAACAGCCAGAGAATAATACAATGTAAATAGTGAAACGTAAGGAGGTTATATATATAACACTACAGCTTCTCAGACTGCTGTGTGTCTAGATAGAATTAATTAAAAACTGTATGAAGCATGTGAGTTCTTTCAGAGTTGTTTTGAGCACATGAGGACTTCTTCAGTGAGAAAGCAGGATTTATTTTGCTCAGCTGGATTTGGTTTGAGAGCAGTGGGTGGAGAAGTTAACATAATGCTCTGTAACACAAAGTGCTTTTCCTCCCTGGTACCACTTGCTTTGCTGGGATAACAGCAGGTGTTGTATTGCCTGTTTGGGGATAGCAAAGGAAATTTGGGAAAAAGATGGAGTTAGTGTGGGTTGATTAGCTTGTCCTCCAGAAAGAGTTTGAGTTCTGACAAATCAGGGAGGTGTCACCTTGCTCTTAATTTCAGGCAAAGTAAGAGCTTCTCTTTCCCAGCCATTCCCAACATGGGAGCAAGAGGCAGGTGCTAAGGGCCAGAGGTGAAACCTGGATCCCACCTCTCTTTTAAAAGCATATAGGTTTGAACAGCAAATATTTTGGAAAGATTTATTTCCAAAGCCTCTTCATACATCGTGAGGGGTTGTGTATGTGTATATGCAGGGAAGAGAGATTGCTGTGAAAGGACAGAAAAGAGGGCACTGTAGCTTTCTGCCTGTGTTCTTTAGCCATGTTTACTGTTTTTATACAGGCATTTGCAATAAAAGCTGCTGAAAAGCATTAGAAAATGGCCCTACATTATTCCAGGTACCTGGGATTGCGGGTGCACACACAAATTGCTGGGGACAAGATGAAGCGTGACCTTCCAGCACCACTGGGACAGGGGCTTCCTTCTCCTCTGATGGCAAAACAACACATTTCCTTGCTCACTGACTAGAAGTGATTGGGAATTTTTTGGCAGTGCTTTACACTCGGGAACTCTTTCTTTCTCACCACTGAAACATTTTGTGGGAACACGCCAGTTTCAGTGAAACTTCTGTAATAAAATGTTTCTTTTCAGGCTAGGATTTAGAGGGGGGTGGGCTCTAACCCTGATCTGCTTCTCTGAGAAGAAGGATTTAACCCCCAAAGTCTTCACATTCCAAGAGAGTCCTAATTCTCAGTTATGATGATGTTATAGTGCCTTTTTTTTTTCCCCCCTGAGCTTCTATAAAAACAAACAAAATCCCTAAACAACAAGCAAATCCCACTTCTAAGGTCATCTTGTTGTGATTGAGAGTGCTTCTGAAATTCTGAAATTTTTCCCTGGGATGGGAAAAATTATTTTCCTTCTCTTTCAACTTTGCACCTCACCACTCTGTCATGAACTTTGCATGTGAGATTTTGCTCTTGATGAATGAGCTCTCAGCCATAAAGACTGCTGTGAACTAGGCTTAAGGACTTCCCTGAAAAGTGAAAACCAAAAGGCTAAACCACAGCTACCTTAGGAAATGTGAAGAAGGAGAAAAATGAAAGCTGTGCTCTCCTGCCTCTTCTGTAGGGTTTTGTCACTCGTTCTTCACAGATTCTCCTGTGCAGAAGTGGCTGCTCCTGCTCAAATATGAGCCGTGGATGGAGCATTGGATCTGGAGGGACTGGCAGGCAATGGGATGGCTCTGCTGGAACTGATCCCCTCATCAACACCAGCCCTGGTGCTGAAGGAAATCACAAATTGGCTCTTCACCTTCATGAGCTTATGGGCTTTTTCAGTTCCTGCAGTTAGGAATGCCAGCTGCAGCGTGAAATAAATGTAAATTCCATCATTGTTCTTCCTAGAATCTGATACCTGTTGTTATTTACTGCTTACTGTGGTTGTGGCTATATATTTTTTATTTTTTGTCATTATCTGTGTGACAATTGAAAGAAAAGAGCTGAATTTTGACCTCTGATAATTCTGGACAACTTATATTCATGACTTATATGCTTTCTTCCAGGCAGCAGATACCAAGAGGCTTCAGAGCTGTCAGAGTGGGGATATCTTTGCACCAAGTTGTATCAAAGTGAAAAGTTTAAATCTTACAAATCACTTCACATATACTCATCCTCCTCTGGGGAAAAAAAAAAAGGTCTAAGAGCTGTTTAGGGTGCTCTTATTATGGTGATGAGTGCAGAATGAAAGCAACAAATGGGAATATTTTAGAAAAAAATTGCAAAGACATTTTTAAAAATAATTACTCTGCAGTCAAAGTATCGTGACACGGCACTTGATGGGTTTTTAATACACATTGGGTTCAAGTGCCATGGGTTTCTTTGGGGATTCCACACCTAGGAGAAAGTTCTGAGCACTGCTATCTGTACTTGTGTCTGAAGCAGAAGTAGCAGCACATAACACACAGGGGAGTAACTCTGATCTGAGGAGGGAGGAACTGACCTGAGCACCCCGGGCTGCCCTGCAGGGATAGAAGGTGTGGGTGGATGTGTGCTCTCATAAAATCCTCCACAAACTGAAGCAGCAGTGCCCTGAGGATGCTTTCCTCCTTCGTGTCTCTCAGAAATCGCTTCCAAATCAACTCTGAATGGAGCTGAATGAAGTCTGGCAGGGAATTTGTGCTTTAATAGCAATGATGCCTATGCACAAAGTGATTTGGAAACGCTTTGAGAGGACAAACATGGTTTGTCTCAGCCAGTGTGGAAGTCCTACAAAACTCCTAGTGAAGGATTGCAACAGAATGGAATATTTGCTGGGTGCTGGAGGGCAAAGGAAGTAAAAAAATTTTACAGTTTTTCTAAGTGATTCTTGTGAGTACCTCAAATTTGCTTCTGACAAACTGTTTTATTCACTATTAATTTTAATAAATTGAAAGCATTTTTCATTTCTAGGTAGTTTCTGCTCAGTCTTTGAACCTTGAGGCTATTGTTTTAATTTCACAGGGTCTGGAGGATGGGGTTCTTTGTTTTTGTACAATAACCACCCTATAACCAGCCATCATTTTCTGTTCCTTGCCCTCTTAACTTTCATTCTTTATGTGACACTATTTGCATTTTAGCTCCAGCAGGCATCAAATAAGATGTTTAATTAAAAATGTTATTGGAGGTCCAATTTAAGATCAAAGATCACATGCTATCAGAGATCCAGTACTTTGATACCACAATAATAGGTACCTTAGAAGTCGTCAGATGGGTTAGATTAGATAGTAATTTATTTTAGCTTGTTTCCTTTTCCTTAGTACTCATTCCAGATACCATAACCTGCTAGAAGGTTTAAGAAGAAGGAGTAATTTTTAAAGTGAAAAGTAAAAGGCTCCCATTTTAAACAAAACTGATCAAAAAATTATGGAAGTAGGAAATTGAGACCTTTAGAATATATAAGACCAAAAGCATAATAAACATTGACTGAGAGCATAATCCTGAATGCTAACAGAAGTCTGTTTGTTGTAGCAAACATTTTGTCTCATTTAATCTTCAAATGTATTACTGCCAGAAAGAATAGAAATTTCAGGCTTTAATGTGTTGGTTACTCTTGTGCCTTCCCCTAAAAAGACCATTTTAATTATCCTTGTCATCCATCTCAGCGAAGTTTGTGCATGCGTATTATTTACAGACCATTCTTTAAACTACTAAATAAGTTGTGTATCCAGATGGGAACAAGAGATAAAATTAGGCTCTGTTGCCATCAGAGCACAACAACAGTGTGTGAATTTGAGCTCCTTGCAGAGCTCCTGACACAAAACTGAAAAGAAGCAGAGGTGAAGTTGGTTCATTCCTTGGCTGTGCCTCTGCACCCCGAGTGCTCAGGTCCCACAGGACATAAATCACCTCTGCAGAGGTGCAGGAACCCTCCACTTCTAACACAGCCCATGGCACTTAATGGAGCTGGCAATGTGCTTCTACCTTTTGTTCTACTTCTGGATTACTTTGATTTTACATTAAGTAATCTAAAAATCTGTTCGGTGCAGAACAGCACTTTTTTTTTTTTAATTATTATTTTTTCACATTTATAAATTATTCTAACAGCTCTTCCGGCTAATAAATCATAACTAGGTTGGTTCTAATGCATTTGAACTGTCAGCCAGTATGTGCAGAATGTTATCAGTTTTCACGTGTTCCAGATAGCAGAGGTGGAAAAGTGATTTTCCAATGGTGCTGAGCTACTGCAAAGATTTTCCATTTGCTTCTGAGCCATTGCCTTTGTGCCGTGGGTTGAAAGGGAGGGGCTGAGATCTGCCAGGAGGAACGCTCCACAAAGCTTCCTTTGGCACCCGAGGATTCCAAAAATCCCTGAAGTGGGCCAAGCGCTGCGATTCCCGTGGACAGACACTTTAAACGACTTTCCTTTTTTTTTTTTTTTTTCCCCCTTACCTCAAAGTGGCTTTGGAAACACGGCAGGAATGCAAATAAACGTGTAAAAGAGTCCGTCTAATCGGGCATACAGTTCTCAGAACTTCATTACTCTTCGTTATCTGAAAAACTGCAAATAAGAAGGGGAACGCCAGCAGGGCAGAGGTGCATTGGCACAGCGCAGACTTGGTGTTAGGAGGGGTATTGTGAATGCTAACAGAAAGCCTAACAACCAAAATTCGGTACTCGGGTTCAGCCTTGTGAATGTACACTATTTTTAGAAATGAACTCAAATGAAAAATCCTTATTTTCCATGTAAATGGGCGACTTGTTTAAAATCAGAGGCAAAAAAACCTGGGGTTAAGTGTAAGACCCACAATTCGATTTGCATGTTGAGTAATTCAGACTGTAATAGAAGCTTTGTCATGTTAAGGTTAGGTCTTTCCTGTGGCTGTTCGAGTGGGCTCTAAAGACTTTTTAACGTGTTGCAGGATATTAAGGGGGGAAGGTTTGACCTACATCCATTTTTTTCAGACCCACTTCTGCAGGTTTCATCACACTCCCCGTGTCTCACACGTGGGACATTGCTGAGGGCAGGATAGGTGCCCAATTGCCTACATACAATTTCATCAGGAAAGGTGTATGATTTATTGCCCTGTAAAGGGTTTTGACATGAAGCCTGTGAAAAGCACTATATAAATGCCAATACAATATAAAACGCCACACAAATACTTTGCTCATTAATTCTGACCCTGTGCTTTTGTACTGGAGAGAAATGAGAGTGAAATATGAATGCGTTCCTTATGCTTTAAGGGGAAAAATGGGGCTGTGGATTTTATAAAGGCTGATGTGTTAACCTGCCTTTGTGGTTCCTTTAAAGACAAGCAGCAAGAAGCCCAGTCCTGCCTGGAAGTCACACCGTGAGTGAAAGCAGATAAAGCCCTAAAAAAGGGGAGCCCCACATTTGTGATGACAGACCTTGGTCATGACACAGCTTTCACCACACAAAGAGAGGATTTCATTTTTTCATTTCAAAATTCCATTTATTTCAGCACTACCAGCTCTGGAAGCCTGTCTGCCATCATCCCATTACAATTTCACTCCTTACATTTTGTCATATTATCTTTAAACTGTTCAATATCCAAATCTTCATGGCCTGTTTCAGAATGTGGCTTCAGCCAAAGAAACTGTGCTTCACCAGAGTATTTCCGTGACTTGCTAGAGCTGAGCAGCCCCTGTTTGCTTTGGCCAAAGGGGACAACAGCTCCTCAAAGCCCAGATCTCACCAGTCCCCAGCTCCTTCCTCCTGGGAAATCACTGGGGAGGCCAGGGAGGAAGGGGAAGGTTATGGGACATGCTGGAAAATCCCCTTTAACCCTCTGCAGGGATTTTCTAGCTTTGCTCAGTTCACTTTGCAGAATGGGAGCCAGCCTGGCCCAGTGGGTATAAATCACAAAACTCTTGTGTCTGTCTGATCAGCTGAGGTTTTCTCTCCAGCGCTGAGCCACCTTCATGGTGGGACTTCAGTTTTTTAAAATATTCCTTCATCAGCTTTAACTATCATTGTGTACTGAGTAAAATTTGTTCCATTCCTTTATTTTGATTTTAGGTTGCTTTTCAAATTCCTTCCCCCTTCTGTGTTTCCCTGCGATTTTGATTGTTTCTATTTTTGCTTTAAATAGGATGTTCACTTTCTGCCGATCTTTGCTGACATTTTTCCCTTTTGATTTGTAGTCCTATTAATTCCCCTCTGTTCAATGTTTTGTCTACATTCAGAACATGTTTGTTTTTCTCTAGTGGCCTGTAATTGCTTTCCTCCTCTTACTCTTTAATTTTCCCAATTACGCTCTCCACTGATGCTCCTTTAAGAGCAAGAAATACTGGGGTAACCTCCTGAGGATATGACATTTTTGGCCAGAAAGTGCTTTTAGTGTTGGAAAACAGATTGATTTGGGGATATTGATTGCACCTCTCTTTGGTACAGGGGTAAATGACTTTTTTGGTGGCAGCTGGACAATATGTGAGTCCTGTTTCACGTTCAGGCACGGTCCTGCATCGCCATCTTCTAGTGGGACTGAGGACAGAGGCAAACAACCCTGCTCGCACCTAAAAACAGAGACCTCCAGCTTTTGGGGTCGGGGAAGCCTCTGTCCATTGCAGGTGAGGGGTGAGGGAATCTAGCCAAATACCAAAGCAACACAAGAAATCTGCCAGGAAGCAGAAAATCAGATTCAGTTCTCCGGTGTCCCCATTCACCACAGCGGCCTCTGCACGGCTCTCTCAGTCTCGCCTCCGGCCTGTTCATTTTCCTCTGTTTTCCTTTCAGTCTCAGCGTTGTGGAAATCCAGCTCCTTCCTACAGGCAGAAGCAAGATCTACTTCACAGCTGGCACCCTGCACCATTTCCCCGGGGAAACATTTCCCGGGGGGGCCGTGCAGGGCTCGCCGC
>VXBQ01009045.1:263626-277854 GCA_013400175.1 Phainopepla nitens | reverse complement strand
GGGATGCCCCGCGGGGCGCAGCGGGGCCGCCGGGCAGCCCGGAGCGCTTCCCGGCCCGCTGGAGTCACCCGCTAAAAGTTGATGTACATGTTGTAATTTCAGGCGCTTTTCCAGCACTTTTTTTTATACAGTTTGGCCGCCCGAAGGTCTGTGTTCCGCGAGGCGAGGGCTCGGCCGTCCACACGCAAAGCCCGACTTACTTAATTATTTGTCTTACGCTCACCCCATCTGTTTCTCCTTTATGATAGGGATCTCTGCTTTTAACTGCTGCAGTGTTGGGGCTCCTTTTTTTTTTTTTTTCCTTTAAATGAGGGACTCGACAACAAAACTTCGCCAGCTTTCGCGTCCTATTTTAAAAGCAACTGATGTCTTTATTTTGTCTGACACATCTGGGCGAGTTTCATTTGATATCCATGGCGATGGCAACTCGCATTCCCGAATGAAAAAAAATGGCAGGAGGAAAAAAAGTCAGATGAAATGTTGCATAAGTTGCGTGACGTAAAAAGCAGATGCTTATTTACTCTTTATTTGTGAAGGGGGACAAAATAGAGGAGCGTGGAAAAGGGGAAGTGAAAGATGTCTCTGGATCATCATCAGCTTTTCTGTGAACCTGAACAACAGCAGCAACCTGCGTTTGATTAGGTGATCTTAAAGTGGATAAACCGGCGCCCTCGATTTGAAAAGAAATACATTTTTAAATCTCAAGGTTGCCACCCCTGCTTTGGAGTTAATTATGGGGAAAAAAATCCTCCCATTCCCGACAAAATCCGTCAGGTTTCCTCGCCTCTCCTTGCTGTGCTCGCTGCGCAGCGATGCAGGGCTCCTGCTGCTGCTCCCGCTCCGGCTCCAGCTCCGCGGGCGAGATCCGATCGACTGCAAACTTTGCGAGTCCTGCAGCAGCAGCAGCAGCAGCAGCAGCAGCAGCAGCAGCAGCAGCAGCAGCAGCAGCAGCAGCAGCACTTTCCCCTCCTAGACAGATGTGTTGCATTAAATAATCCTTCGGTTGCAATCGACTCATAAAGGAAATCATATTTAAAAAGCCGGGATTTATTTCTTTTTTTTGTGTTCCGAAAAGCTGCTTCGTTCCCCCCCGAAGAGCGTCTCAGTTTCATGGCAAGTGGAAGGAGGGTTGGAGGCGACCCCTTTAATTTAGTCGTTCGAGAGAGGAAGGTTTTAGCTTTTCAGCTCTTTCTGTCTGAGTTAGGAATAGGAAAATATTTTGCAGCCTTCACCCTCTTACAAGTGGAAGAAGAAACAGATCAGGATAAAGCACATTTCTTGTATTATTTCACTTTTACTGCTTTATGCGTCAAACAAAAAAATCGCCCCGACTGCGCGGCAGTCGCCAATACACAGGGAAGATTTTCCCTCCTAATTAAGGGAGAATACCTGAAGGGTATTTTCTTGACCTCGGTGTAAAATTGCTAAAAAACAATTTGGAGGCTCTTCCTCCCTCTTAAAAAAAAAAAAAAAAAAAAAAAAAAAAAAAAANNNNAAATAATTAAGAAGAAACAAAAAGAGCCACGCGGGGAGTAGCCAATGAATTTTTTAAATGTCCAGCTGTGAAAATGAGGGAAGGCTGAAGTCGGTGTGCCCGCCACGCCGTCGGGAGGCGGGCGGTGAGGAGCGGGGTGCGGGGAGCGCTGCGGGCCCGGGGGGTGCGGGCCCGGCCGCGCTGCACCTGCGAGGGCATCCCCGCTCCGGGACAGGCCCCGGCCCCGGGAAAGCCGCTTTTCCACGCGGGTGGGTTCGTGCCCGCCCGGTGAAAGCGTATCCCCGAATAACCCCCGCCCCGCAGCCCCGCAGCCGGCCCGGGCAGCCCCCGCCACCCAGCAGCCTCATAAAGAGACACAAGGTGATCAGATTAGGGGAACACACGTGGATAAGGAGGCACTTGTTACTTTTACACTTTATCACCACTTTTTTACAGGCAATTTAGTGCAGTCAAGGTAGATCCAGATCCCTCTAACCATCTGAGATAGTAAAATAGCACTTTCCTAAGTTTCAGCAGGTTTTCCTGCGCCTGTAATTTGCCTCAGTCTAGTACTTAAAAGGCTTGATTGAAAAACAGAGCCGGCAAGTTTATTCGCCCGTTTAAGGCTGTCCGGGAATTTGTTTTCGAGCGGGGGAGATGTTCGCCGTGTCCCGGCTGCCGGCCCTCTCGGCCAGGCTGTTCATTCGCCATCGCCTCCGCCTCCGGCCGCCGGCTCCGCCGCGGGCACCGGGTGCCGATGCCCCGGGGCGGCAGCGCGGCCGTCGGTCCGTCCCTCGGTCCCTCGGTCCCTCGGTCCCTCGGTCCCTCTGTCCCTCGGTCCCTCTGTCCCTCGGTCCCTCGGTCCCTCGGTCCCTCGCACTCCGCCCCGCCCGGCCGGCACCGCCCCGGCTCGGCTCGGCCCGGCCCGGCCCGGCGCTGTCCCCGGGCGGCTCCTGCGCGGGCACGGGGGGCTGCGGGGACGGGCCCGACAATCCCATTATATGCCGGGCATATTTTCACCAGGCGCTTCATTAACCCTTTTCAGGGCGGAGAGCGCGCGCGTGGCTTTTCGCTCCCTCTTTCTGCCCTTCCTTCATTCCTTCTCTCCTCCTCTACCCTGTCTTTTTCTTTTCTTTTCTTTTCTTTTCTTTTCTTTCTTTTCTTTTCTTTTCTTTTCTTTTCTTTTCTTTTCTTTTCTTTTCTTTTCTTTTCTTTTCTTTTCTTTTCTTTTCTTTTCTTTTCTTTTCTTTTCTTTTCTTTTCTTTTCTTTTCTTTTCTTTTCTTTTCTTTTCTTTTCTTTTCTTTTCTTTTCTTTTCTTTTCTTTTCTTTTCTTTTCTTTTCTTTTCTTTTCTTTTCTTTTTTCTCCTCCTCCTTTTTTTTTCCCCTCCTTCCTTTTTCCCACTCCTTCCCTTTCTTCCCCCTCCCCACTTTCTATCCTTTTCTCTTACTCAGGGCCGACATCCACCCCTGAATTTGGGACCGGCTCTGCCTGCCGGGGCTGGTCCCAGGGCTGAGCTCTGCGGTGCCTCCTGGCTGCTCCCCGGGCCGGCCGCGGTGCCGGGCAGAGAAAGGACACAAAGGAAAAGGACGGTCCGAAAGGCCAGCTCATTATTAATACAGCCCTGCTTGTAAATGAAAAATGTAGCCCTTGTTAATTAACGCTGTTTACACGGGGTACAAGAAACTTAAGAAATGTTTCTACAAAGGGGAAGGAACTGTTTACAAAACTCTTTCAAAAGTGTGACATATTGCTGCAGTTCCAGCACTAAAAAGCCAAACACACTTACACGCCTTTGAAGTTGGCTGGCTGAGGCAACATTATTTGACTGGGATTCAGATATTGCTTGTGGGTATAACTAATGGCTTTTACCTAGTTAGTGGGCTGGGAGGGGCGAGGGCCTGGGCGCCGTGGCCATTGGGTCCCTCTGGAGAGCTGGGGCTGGCTCCCTGCCAGCTCTGTACAATGTCAACATTGAATATTTGAATTCCCAGACTCTATTTAACAACTTTCTAAATAAATAAACTCATTGTGTGTCTGTGTTTAAAATTATTTCACCTCTTTCATGAAAGCTACAGCATCTTATTACACCGGCCTCTCGGGCTGCTTTTCCCCCTTTTCTTTCCAAACAAACACAAACGGAGCTGAGCACTTCTGGGTTTGTGCTTTTTTTCCCCTTTTTGTTTTGTTTTGTTTTGTTTTGTTTTTCACTGTCTCCTCTCTCTCAATCTCTCCCCTTCTCACTTTCTGTCTGTCTTCTCACAAAGCACGAGTGGCAGCTGCTCGGACATCCCTCCACGTCCTCAGTGGGACAGCTCTGTGCACCCTGTTATCTAATCATGACTAAAACCAAAGCCAGGTTCACCAAGTCGGTTAAATATTAATCATTTCTAAAAGGAGGCCCAAGTGAGTGCCATTGCTGCAGCAGTGCCCTGTACATACTCAATCATTTTGGCTGCCGTACCCTAGGCGGGCTCCAGGGACAGCTTTCATTGTTGTTTGCCATAAATGGCTATTAGTGTTCATATTCACCTATTCACCTACTTATTTAAGTGCACCTAAGTGTGGATGTGGCTGTACTTGTGGAGATGTGTGCACACGTGTGTGTTGAGAACATACTTTTCTGCTTATGCCACGGAGATATATTTATTTATGTGCGTAATAGCTGTGTCTGTGTGTGCACATACAGAGAAAAAAGCAGGTAAATCCATTTGATATTTGTAATTTTAATTAATGTATGTGCAGTGCGTAGTTTAGAGAGAGACTGTGGTGTGCACAGGCTCATGGGGTGCTTGTGGTCCTGACACAAATATCTGTACACCCACAAAGGCTCTGAAACCTTCTGGATGAGCGTAAGGAACACAGCACTGATGTGCAGCAGCCTGGGTATTGTTCCCTGGGATGCTTCCCAAATACACTTGTATAATAATTGCACAATAATAATTGTGTGCTTCTGTGGCAGGAATATCCATTGTAAAATATTTATTGCCTTCCCATGGAAGCAAAGGTGGCTGGACAGAGGAGGTATTCCTGCCTGTCCTGGGGAGCACAGCTCCCTGATAAAGCTGCCTGAGTTGCTGAAGGAGAAAGTGGGATGGATTTTCTGCCAGGACAGGTATGTGGTGGGAGAAGAAGGAAAGTGTTGGTGGTTGCTCCAGTCCCAGGTGGATGAGCAAAGGGCAGTGGGGAAGCAGATGGAGTTTTATAATCTCAGCTAATGAAACCTTGTCCACAGAAATTGCCTTGCTTTGCAGTAAACCACTTTTTTAAACAAATGTGCTTTAGCTTTGGAAGGGCTTGTTCAGGCACTTAGTTTTCCAACCAAGAATTCATAATATTTGTTTATTTAAAATCTAACTGGGTTTGCTGTCATTTTTGGAGCAAGTTGGTGTTCTTTTGCTGTAATTTAATACAATCAGTTTTACACCATTTCAATTTAAGCAAGAAGTGGATTATGAAGAGCAGAAAGAGCTTTAATCCCACATGGTTTTCAAACTAGCAGATGCAAGTGTCCTGTTATTCAGCAGACAGAGCTAGAACTGGACAAATGCAGATTAGAAATGCAGTTTATATTTTAAGTAGTGAAGGTATTTAACCACTAAAACTATTTACTGAGGGCTGGGTGGGTTTCAACATCAGTGGAATTCCTTTGTCTTAATTAAGGTTGGCTGTTTTTCTAAAAAGATATGAGCTAATCCAAACAGGAATTAATTTAGGGAATTCCTGTAGCCTGTGTTATACAGGGGTAACAGACCAGACCACTCTTCCTGATTTTATAATCTATGCACCCAGTTAAAGCAGTGCAGTTTCATATGGAGACATAAGCTCGAGGCTGGGATCACAGGAATGCACTTAAAAACGAAATGGTCATTAAAAAACCCAGGTTCAGCTCCGACAACGCAGAACCAACATCTGGCTCAAAGTGTTTTCCACCCTCAGCTCTGCTTACCTGGATCACAGGCACCCTCAGAAGTGCCCTGTCCCCAGGTCTGAGGGCAAAGGCAGCGATGGGATTTTCTAAGATGGGAAGGAGGAGCAGGGTGTGGGAGCTGAGGTTTGGTTACACAGAACAGGGTCCGGGCTCAGGGGTTCGATCACTGCTCTGGGAGGGATTTCCAGGGGCTCCTGCCAGGTTCCTGTGCAACAGGTCACTGCTGCAGTTCTTAACACCCAGACAAGAGCAGCAGAGACTGTGGTATAGATGGGTAAGCATCAGGAAGCACCTCCAGGAGCCCTTTGCTGCAGGAGCTGCTGGAGGGAGGCGTTTGCTGGCAGAGAACCAGCAAGGTGGGGAAGGGGATGGAGAAGCTAAGGAGAAGGGGATGTTGTCGTCTCCAGGACTCTGCCTCTTTGCACCGCCATTTTAAATAAAAAAAAAGAAATCAAAATTCTCAGGGTGTAAAGAAACCCTGTCTGATCACTCATTGACTTTACATTCCCTCCCTTTTGTTTGCATTTCCAGGCTATGCTGCGGCATTGCCTTCTCCAGTGCTGCTGGAAGAAAGGGCAGCCACGGATACATGTGGGAGGAGGGAAGCTAGCCTGCAATGAATATTGTATTTGGTGCTAAATATGTAACAAAGAGAAAGAAATGAGAGTTAATCCAGCCATAAGAGTTGGGAAGTGAAATGCAATTCGTTTTATTTCAGGGTTTAATGCTGTGGTCTGTTTCAGTGAAGCATTATCTTTTAAACTAGGGTATATGCAACGACATAACCCCCACTACCTTGAGGGAATGTCAGAGTTTGATCTCTGAATAAAGGAAATTCAGAGTTAAGGCTGAAATGTACCACATGGCCTCCAAGTCCCAGGAACAACAGGAGGCAAGGAAGTAGCTAAAGCTATGGACTGCACTTTAAAATGAGTCCAGCAACTACCAAGCCGCCAGCGCTCGTTGCAGATCCACAGCGAGGCTCGAGCTGGGATTTGTACTGACTAGAGAGAGCTCTGTGATGATCTGGAGTCCTTTTGGAAATCTTGGCTGATCTGTGACGAGCATGAGAGTTTTATGGTGGAGGGATTACAGCTCTGGGCTTAATTTATGCAACAGAAGCACTCTCGTCTTCTTTGACACCGATAGCTTTTGTTTAGAAAATCTTATATTGGAGCAAAATTTTGGTTCAGAAAAGAAATACACCCAAGTTACAGCTTTATTTCTTTTCTGAAGAATTGCTTATATGTCTGAATGGATGCGCTACATTTTAGCCCTGTTTAAACTCCAAACTAAATTTAAATTGCCTGTAAAATAATCCACAGAATGGAAACTGCCACACAATCGTAGCCCTTGCTCCCTGACCCAAACCCATATTCCATTGCAAAGCAGTGCACTGCTCTGTTCCGTGATTGCAGTAAGTTAGAAACCAGAAGAGCAAGACTTCTATGAATAGGTTATTTTTGGCAATTGCATCACCAATTATGTATAAAATTTCAAAAAATATGAGTTCTGCCAGTTTGATCTCTGAGAAGGATACAGAAAATGAAAGCTTTGAGACTGCTGTAACATCATACTATTTTGTCTATTAGATATCATTAGATTACCAGAATACTGAGACCTTCATATCAACCAGCCCAACAAAAATTTCCCAGGTGGTTTAAATTAAAAAATTAGCCATAAATATATTTTGTATAATGTAATTTATTATGGATGTTTATTGTGTGCAGTGGGAAAATGTTTGGTTTCGGATGATCTTACCGTATAACATGTGCCCTACTGAAACTGTTTATACTGAGGCAGCCTGAAAAAGCCCCAGTTTAATTCTGAGACCGACCAGGCTACATGCTCTGAAAGCCACAGGAAGGCAGAGCCCTTCCCCTGGAAAGCCAAAGGGGCAACAGCATCTTGTGTGGGACACGTGCAGCATAAAACTAGGCAGTGGGGAAAGAGCTGAGTGGCAGAGAAAGCAGAAGGATGGCTCAGGGCAGTGTTGTTCTAGAGGGAAAATGGGATAAAAATGATGCCAGCTTGCAGCAGGTCCTGTTATACTGGGATAGGAGGCTCACCATGCCCATGGGATGCTTTTCTCCCACATCCCATGTTTTATCAGGCCTCCTTTTGTTTCAGCTGGAAGTGGTGAGCACTCTGTACTGATGCCCACCCATGACTCCAGATTTGCTCTTCTGCATCACAGAGAGGGGATTAAGCTGGCCTTAGGGACCCAGGGGTCCCCAGGATGGACACATCCACCCTCTGCTGGGATGTTGCAGCAGGGAGCTGATGGCTTCAGGAAAAATATCTCTCGCCTTCTCTCCTGTTCTTTTGCACAAAGTCCACATGCTGGCAAGGGTGAAATCATTCCTCAGTTTAAAAAAAAACAAACCCTCAAAAACTTCCCCCTCTGCCCCAAGCTCCTTCACACATGTATTAACACCAAACTGGCAAAGCCAATGGAAAAGGATTTTGTGTTTTGGCAGCAGAGCTGGCTCGGAGCTCGCTGTGGGCCTTTTCCCAAACCCACTGGAGCTGAAGGAGCTTGTCCTGACTTCAGCGGGCCTTGGGCTGGGTCTGGCTGGGAGGAATCTGCTTCCCTTCATCCTCGGGGGCGGGGGGGTTATCAGCAGCTTTTGCTCTGCCGTGAGCCCCAACATGTGATGCTGTAACAGATACCTGGATTTACATCAGTCTAAGTGAATTAGGTTGACCCTATAATCTGGCCTCATTTAAGAGTCATTTTAGCCATTAGGGTGAAATATGAACACTGCTGAAGGGGAGACTCTGAATCCTTGTTTCCCACCGTGCCTCGTCTCTCCCATGGGCTGGGCACCTCTGAGGGCTGTGGTGGGCACTTGAGGGGGTGTGGCAGGGGTCCAGCACCCCTGGCTGGCACTGCAGGGCTCTCCATTCCAAGGACTGTGGTTCTCCAAATAGCCTGAATTTGTACCTTCTGAACTAATAGCTCTGCTGCTGAAAGTACCTGGTTCCTGCAGTAAATGCTCCATTTACTGCCTCCCGATTTCATCTCAGACAAACAGAAGGTATGTGAGAGACAAGCACCGACTGCTGGAAAAAAATCACCCCAAACATGTCTAAAGCACAGCTTGAGTCACTGGTGGTGCCTATATTTTTGATTTAAAAACCATTTAACATTTCCAACGTTTGACAGAAATGATTAACCTTCCCTTCTTGAAAACTCTTTGCGATTTGAACTTACTGTGGCACGTTTTATTTACTTGCACCTTGGTGAGGAATTAAGGAATTCTTTTGGTGAGTTTTAATCTTTCCCATCCTCTTTGTGGCTCTGTATAAAGGAAAAAAAAGGAAATATGTTGTTTGAAATAATTTTGAAGTGATGTTTCTATTTTACTTTTTTTAGGCTCTTGTTGTATTTTTGGCTACAGGGACTGGCATGGAGCATTGGTCTAAGAATATACAACACTGAAAAGCAAAGTGGTGTCAGCTGTATCTGAGCTAACTGCACTGCTTTATAGTTTTGCTGTTTCATTGTTACTGTGCCGTGATAATGACGATTTACAGCAAAATGAAGATTTCTTAATTGTAAAATATAAACAGCATGAGATATTTGTCCTGATTCTTTCAGTTCATGTAAAAAGCAATATTTCAGCAGTCACTGGCTGCGTGTGAAAATGTTATTAAGCGGCTATGCTCTGCCTGAATAATTACTGTCCAGGAGTTTGTGCTTCCTTTTAAAGCCAAGGTAACTGAGAAATGAAGAAATGATGCACTTGGTCACTCCAGATGATGCAGATCAGAGAGATCAGAGTGAACAAACCGATGCAGTGTCTTTAATATCAGTGACCAGCCTCAGAATGAGAGAAAAGGTGAGATTATCTGTGCTGTAATGATGCCCTGAGTGAGAACTGAACTGAGACAGAGCCAGAAGGGGAGTGTAGAGTCAGACCCAGGATGGGATGCAGCAAACCTTCCCAGCTGGTGCTTCTACCATGCACCAAGCTGGAGGATCCATCGTGGACCAAACATAGAAGATTTATTTCCAATCTGACATTATTATTTATTATGACTTGAATTAAAACAGCAACCATAGAATGCAGCCAGGACTGGATGCCTGTTGTGCTGAGCTCTGTGCAAACATGGGCAGCTCGCACAGAGCTTAGGCCCTGAGAAATGCAGATTAATCTTGGGGCCAGCTGCCCTACACGTGCAATTACAGCATCCATGGAGGCAGCAATAAAGTCCTGAGGAGAAATGGATGCTTTAAGGAAAATCCACGGAGTCAGGACTCCATGGCTTGCACATGGGTGGACGTGCTTCAGCTTTAATCACATCAGCCCTTTCCCCTACCAGCAAATGGCCCCCCTGGCTCTGTTTTAGCTGACCCTATTAGTTTTGGCCGTGGCTATAATCTTGGGTGATCAAGCTGCATTAAGCTATGAGTATCCTTGCAGCATCACCTGCTTGCTTTCAAAGAAAACAGCTCTGAGATTCGCAGGGAAGGAAGAAGGCAATGCCGGCAGGTAATCCAGCCCTATAAAATCCCTGGATTGTGGTTCCAGCCCGCTTTCCACGCGGGCGCTGAGAGAGGGACCTGAGCAGTGTGGCTGGCAAGAGCCAGCAACCAAAAAGTCCCTCAAGCCTATAAGGTTTATTAAGGTTCTTTTAAAGTCCCTGCCAATAAAAAGGGTCCACACAACCTCTGAGTGAGGCTCCATAAGCTCAGTTTTATGTTCGGATAAATTGGAGCCAAACCGTCACGGAGTTCACATAGCGAAATACCCCATGGAGCATCGCAAACTGCAAAGAAAATATATCGAGGAAAGAGAGGACTGATAATTTTATGGTTTTCCTTGAAGCTGAGCAGTAAAATGGGCTTTATTTAGCAATTTCCGTGCTTCTGATTGCAATTTTGTTAGCAGCGTAACGGTTTTCGAGATAATGTTTTGTAAATAGGGAGAAATGTTAGAAGCCAAGGTCCTACAGTGCTTGGATCTGCCATGGGAAGCAGCCCCACACACTCCAGGCTCCCAAAATGGATCAGACCTGGACTGACTTTTGGATCAGACCACTGGGCTGGACATGGCAACAGCACTCAGCTCTGCAGTGAGAGGCTGGAGGTCGAGCCCAGCGTGGCTGGATAGCCCTTGGAAGGGACAGTCCTTTAGAGAGACAGGAATAGTTTGACCCAGGTCCAGGGATGAGCAGCATACACTTATTTTTGGAGGGTGAACATTTTTAATTTGAAATACATCTGAGAGCCCTGGTTTTTACAGGTGAGGTGATCATCACAGCCTCCAGGCTCATTTTCTAAACCAGGCTGTTAAAATCACTTGTGGGGGGTCCTTTTGGCTGTGTGTAAACCTAGGTCCAGAATTCATAAGATAAACCTCCACTATGTTTGCTCCTCACACAACAACTATTTTACACTTGGCATGGCTCATCCTTTAAAAGTCTATTTTACAATGCAATAATTCACACCCACTTCTCTTTGGGAAGTCATTTATAGAAGGGAAATTAAACATGGCTGGGCACTGGAGGGAGTACTGCTGATACATGCAACAGCTCAAAATGTTGAGGGAAGTGGTTATGGATATGGGAGAAGATGCCATCTTGACCTTGGCAGTTTGTTTATTAGACACTAAATCATAGACATTTCTTCTTCCAGTTCTAACTGGTCTGAGGACTCAGGTATTACCTTACAAGCCATTTCTGGGGTTTTAAACAGGATTTAGACCTCATCATTGTGCAGCTTGAGTGAAACATGGGAATGCGGAGACCACCATAGGAAAGAAAAAAGGTGAAGAAACTAGAGAAAAAAAAAGGAATATTCATTCCAATAACTGTATTTCCTTTTCACATGTCGCACTTCCTGGTGCCACAGAGTAGAGAGAGTGAGAAGATTTTTAATATCTTTTTACCCACTTTGTTCATGCACCTTGTACATAGGACAGCCAGTAACCATCAGAATCATCCTGCCAGTGTTCCTGGAAAGATCTGTGTCTCACTGTCAGCAGCAAAGGCAGCACTGGAAATAAGGTGGAGGTGACCAGAGAGGAGGCAGGGATGGTGGGGGAAGAGGACTGGGAAATGGGACACGTCTGATGGATTGCTGTCAGACCCCTGAGCAGAAGGAGCCAAACAAATCTCTGCTGGCAGCTTTTTGCACAGGAATAATTTGGGACATCTGTTTTAAGAGATGATTGGTGCTTTTCATACACTAAATAGGCTCTGAATATGTTCTCCTGCTTTCCTTGCCTTCCCCAGTGCTACACCAGCTATATACAAATATATAAAAACATATTTATACAGGATCTCAGCAAGCTAACGTGGCTAAATCACCTCTGTGCATCTTGACCTCCTGCTTAGTCTCCCGTTTCAGAGGCTCGGTGTAAATTAAGGTGCTGGGCTTTTTCTTCAAGTGCACACATTCCCTTTGTGTTCCTGCTGCAGAAATAGCTGTGCCCCGTGGGTCGGTGAGGATCCAGCTGAAGCCTGCGAGGGCTGGAGGGAGCAGTGTTGCTTTAGGCTCCCTGCCTGAGGAGTGACATATCAGAAGTAAGAAGTCTGAGCCCGAGTTGATGTCTAACAGCATCGGAGAGCGGGCTGGAAGGCTGAACTCCTGCAAAAATGAGAGTGAGGAATTTAACAGCAGTAAAAAAGAGGTTAAGGAAAGAACAAAAAAAGGAAAGGAAATAAAAGTGATATGAATGGCTAGAAAAACAGCTATGTCCAAATATTAACCTCTGCTGCTGTATTTTGACACAGAGCTAATAGAAGTACATGGCTAGTACACATTAGCTGGAAGAAGGTAGTTAATTTCAGAAAGTATCTGGATCAACTTAACGTGAAAATGTATTAGCAAAAGATATTTTATGTATGTCCAAATCTGCCAATAGCTTGAAGACATATTCTGCAGGAGGCTAGCAAGAGAAAGTATGTTTTACTGGTGGGGTTTTCAGCCAAACTCTCTCGTTCTTGGGGCTTCTTATCCCTTCCTTCTCCAAGATACCTTTTCCTCGACCATCAGAGGAGCAGGAGCAAGAGAAAGTATGTTTTACTGGTGGGGTTTTCAGCCAAACTCTCTCGTTCTTGGGGCTTCTTATCCCTTCCTTCTCCAAGATACCTTTTCCTCGACCATCAGAGGAGCAGGAGCAAGAGAAAGTATGTTTTACTGGTGGGGTTTTCAGCCAAACTCTCTCGTTCTTGGGGCTTCTTATCCCTTCCTTCTCCAAGATACCTTTTCCTCGACCATCAGAGGAGCAGGAGCAGACAGACCTTTTCCCCAGCCTGTACCTTCTGTCAGCTGCAGGAGCCTCACAGACAGCACTGGCTCAAAGAGTTTGTTCCTCTTAAAAAGTTAAAGCAGCAGCCCCAGAGCACAGGAGCTAAACTGGTGTAGAACTGGTGTGAGAGCAGAGCCCGCTTTGGCAGGGGATGGCCTCAGTTCTGGCTGCTCCTCCTGTGATCCATCCAGAGGTGGAAAAAGCAGATAATACAGGGCAATCTTCACTCTGTCGAGGTCTTTAGTGTCTAATGCTTAGAAGTGGAAAATAGTTTCAGTTCTTTAAAATAAGAACTTTCCTCTCCTTTTTTGTATTTCGGTGTGTCCTTAGGGTTTGCATTCTTCTGTAGGTATCATTTATTTCACAGCAAAGAATCGTGGTGAGACAGCCTGGGCTTTAATTTGTGGGAATATCTTTATAGACTTGTTTTTGTGGCTATATAACAACATTATGTTATCTATCCATCTCTCATTCCACTTCCTGATATACAGAATTATCGGGAATACCCATCAGTCACTCTTGTGTTTTCTAGCCCTCAGTGCTATATAAGTTTTTAGGATATTTTCCCAGTATTACAGCTACACTGATCTTGGTGGTTATTAAAAATTATATAATATCTTTAAAAACTCTGCTGAGATGTGCAACACCATCTGAGGAAAAGTTAGACTGGAGTTGCATCTTTGCTGGTTTCCTGAATGTTTGAGTGAAGAAATGCAGTTAACTAAAGTACAATTTTTTTTTCAAGGGAAAAAAAAAGCAAAAAGCAATATAGACGAGCAGGATATCTGCTTTTGTAATTATGTACTAACAAACTGGGACTGTGCCCCACCTGATATTGTTCTCTACAGCCTTTCAAGTACCCAGGCTGTCCAGCTGATTTCTTTCCATGATTGCAACAGGATTTCTCAGGTTTTCAGAAGCTCACATGGTGAATTTGTGCACCTGACCTGACAGGTGGCCTGAGAGGGGATGGGACACAGGGCTGGTGGGAGATACAGGGGTGGAGGTCGCTCAGTACAAAGAGAAAAGAAAGATTTTAGGGGTGATTGTGTATCTCCTGAGCTTCACCTCCATGCAGCTGTGCAGGGACCCGCTCAGCTGTGCCACATCACAGTGAAATTGGTTCCTCTACTTTGCACTTGTTTGTAAGGTGTTTAAGAAACAGAAAGGCCAGCTCTCTGCTGGGCAGGAGACAGGGGCTTCCCCTCCAAGTGTTTTCTGTTTGTCCTGTAGGACACCATGGAATGTGTTTTGCACCCTGCTCCAGGGGAAGCTGTGTGTGGAGGCAGGATCTCAGGTACTGTTCATGTAGGGCTGTGTTTGGGCCAGGGGGGATTTTGGGCTTTGGCAAAGTGTGCTGCTGCTTTTTGCTGCCCCCAGTCAAAACTGGGGTGTTTCCATCTCCTGGGTGTAAGTATGTGCTATAACAGGAGTCCCAAGGTGTCATCTCAGACCTGGTGTCAAAATGTTGTTTCTTCTGTAATTTGGGCAGAGGCTATAAGAAATGGTTTGATGTTTCCTTAAGAAATAACTACTTCTCTTTTTTTTTTCCCTCTGCAAAG
>VXBQ01009045.1:252891-263568 GCA_013400175.1 Phainopepla nitens | reverse complement strand
GCCCTTTTTTTTTTTTTTTTTCAATGTTGGTTACAAAATCCCAAAGCAATGGGAGGAAGAGGTTTTTTTCCTCCCCTGTGTGCTTTTTCAGATCATGTTGGAGATTAGCTCAGGGGAATGACAAACCACTCTGTTCCCAGCACAGTCTCCCCATCCATAGCTAAACTGTTATGGGAATTGGTGTTGAATGCCACATCTAGTTTCACTTTGTGTTGCAGCCTTTAACGCCACCACTTCTGCTGTTTCTCCTTCAAGCCCTATGATTCTGCCATGTTGTCTGCACTTTCCTTAATGTATAGAAGCACTTAAAAAAAAAAAAAAGGGAAAATGAATTAGTTTCTGGCTGCAGGTTTGGGTGACCATCAGGCAGCAGTAGAATCCAGTGTGTTTCTTAGTTTCCTGCTGCCCTGGTCAGTTGTGCGTGGGGAGGGAGATGGTTTCAAGGGTGCTCAGGGCCTGCCTTGCTCTTGAACACTCACAGGCTGCTGTGAGAGCTTTGCCTGTTGCATTTGCAGTGGTGCAGGAGGCTGAATGGCACCACCTCACTCTGGTTTTGGTTAATAAGCAAGAAAAGGTGTGCTAATCCTATAGCGTGTCTGATAAAACCAGCAGAGCTGTCCCACAGAGGCTTTGCTGACCACATCAAGGGTGAGGGGTGTGTTGGAGGCTGTTGCTGATCAGGAGCATCCTCTGGAGAGGGCAGGAATTGCTGAAAGGGCTCTCCAGCTTCTTGTGCTGCCCTCAGCACTGGGCTAGGGGGATTTCCCATGTTGGTTCTGGTGTTTCCCACATTTATGGGAACCACAGGCTTCCCAAAGCCAGCAGCTACCTCTGCTCTGAGCAATACCAGAAACAGGAACCTGCTGATCCATGCAGGGCATGCTAGAGCCACACAGTGGGAGGTGATAACTTCTGCTCCTGATGCTTTGAAGATTTTTTTTTTTCCCCCCCCTATGCAGAAGGGGACTTGCATGTCTGATGCCCCAGGTGAAAAATCAGTCCATGTTAGAGGCTGGTGTGTGCACATGGGGGAAAACCTGTGTCAGTGTGTGCTCTAGCACCTCTTAGCTGGCTTATCCATCAGCGTTTGGCACCTGATTGCTGGACCTGTGAAGTCTGTGAAAATCCTGTAAATTAATTTCTGACCAGACTGAGGCATCATTCACCATTTAAAAACTGTAAATCTTTGTTTATCCAACGTTAACAGATGTAACATAAATGAGTTCCTGTGCTGTCTGCTGCTCCATTAATGGCACTTGTTTGTAAGTGCTTTCTGTTAACAGCTGTTTGATAGTGCCCATTAGTTTTTCCTAGGTTAATGTTATATAATAAAGTGAATGCTGGCCAAAAGCAATAGTAATATGATAAACAAAAAATCCAAATGCTGGGTGAGAAATGTAATGGAGCGAGGGCTGAACTCTGGTGGGAGTTTGGTTTAATCTAAAGGTTAAAAAATGTTATAATTTGGGTTTAAGTAAATTGGCTCTTTAGTCCCAGAGGTCTTGCTCTTGTACTTCTTGTGCCTCCAAAGCTCCCACTAATGCCGATGGGAGTCTTGGGCGCACAAGAAATGCGGGTTCAGGTACTAAAGTTACAGATTGGCTTGGACCAAAACCCCTAATCCAAATACCTCCGGCTTTTGAAAGCATTTGCCAATTGGATTTGAATCTGGACACAAACATTGTGGCTTGAGCTCATCTGAGCTCACTTACATCTGTGTAAATCTGTAGTATGGCCCTGATCCAGCCAAGCACGTAAATATGTGCTTAATTTGACTTCAAGGGGACTATTGTGCGCTTAAAGCTAAGCACGTGTTTAAGTGCTTTGCTGGACTCAAGTCCAAATACATGGGAGTCAATGAAATGACACCAAATAGTGCAGTGTAAGTGAGATCTGAAATGAACCAAAATGTTTGCGTTTCTACCTGGAAATGAACACCCTGTTCACATCCTACGTATCCTGCGTGCGCTTTGTATTTTCATCCATCTGCACATAATGTATTCTTTACAGTAACCTGTCCATTCAGTACAGTAAAAAAAGAAATATTCTTTGAATTTTCCTGCTCTATTACTCATATTTCATGAAATGTGTTCTTATGCCAAGTGTCTGCTTATATATATTTATACGTGTTGTTTCTTTATTGATATTGGCAAGATACAAGAAGAAAAGAAATATTTTACAGTTAAAAACTTGTAAACAGTTTTATCCCTCATTTAAAACCTTTTTTTTAAAGAGTTTACCTGACGTGGTCAAATTACTTTAACTTGTTTTTGGTTTTGCCAGTCTGAGCAATATGAAATGTATTTGTTAAACATATAGATTTGTTTTTAGCTGAAAACATACATTTTAAACATGTTTGCAATTAACTGACACAGTGAGCGTGCCCTTACACTCAACTGCTAAACGCCACTTTTATACTTTAAATCCCACTTTTAGTGATTGCCACGCTACATAAAGCTGTCAATGAATATTTTCATGTGAATACATTAATACTGTTGAAAGATCATGTATTGCCTGTCAGCCGCTGCATCTCACTGCAAAGAGAACACAAAAGGGTTAATTGAGCTCAGCCCTGCAAAGGTGGCAGAGGCATAGACTAGAACTGGGAATTAAACCCAAAACAAATACAACAAGATATAGCCCTCATGCCTTGGTATGACAACCACAATGCAGACATAAAGAAGTGTAAGCTGCAAATGTCTGTAGGTTATTAATGAGGTAATAGAAGCAAAATTAGGTATCAGCAGGGTTTGGCTCTGTTTGAATAAAACTGAGATCTTTTATCTCAGAATATGCTAGGAAAGACTCATAAGCTGTGATTTGGTGGTCTAGGCTGTGCCCTTCTTGGTTGTGGGAGTTGACTCATGCCATTTAAACTCACCAGTGTTTTCCACTCAGGGCAAACAGATGTGAGATCAGACACAGAGAACGGCTGGCGGGGAAAAGGGAAAAGGTTTGCATGGCAGTTTACGAGGAAAAATGCTTTTGTGTGCTTACTTTTGAATCAAAAGGATATCTTGCACTTCAGCTTTGTGTGTCTGGAGAGATGATAGTATTTTCTTGCAAAGCCAGTGTGGGGGAAGAACATAATGGCAGTGCTAAAGCACCTTTGTGTCCTGCTGACCACGGCCCAGGCTGAAGCAGGTTCTCTGGTGATTTCAGCAGCTTCCCTCGGGATTTGTTTCATCGGGATGAGGGCAAAGTATGATCACGGACTCCTGGTGAAGTCCCAGTGTTTATGCCCTGTAAGAGTAAACTTTTCTCCAAAATAATGGCAAAATACTCCTTTCCTGACTCTTGGAGAAGCTGACAGCCAGAGATGCAGCTGATGCATTGTGTGGAGTGATTCTGCTCTGCCTTGATCCCTTCTCAGCCCCACTGTCACTGAAGGAAGTGGCAAAACTCCCATTAACTTGAATGATGCAGAATCGACCCTAAATGGATAAGGTTTGTCTTTAAGAAAAATCACTGAGGGATTCAATTACATCATAAATGGATTCAGTGGTTGTGAAGTGATTCTGGTGTACGTACAGCCAAACCCTGAATTCTTTCTCAAGTAAGTGTCTGGGCGAGGATTGATTACAAATCCCGCTCTGAGTTACACCCGTGCAGCTCCCCCGGAGCTGATGGCATTCCTCCCTGTTTCCCTTGCATGGGCAGTGCAGAGGCTGAGCTGCACAGAGCCCAACACCTCCTGCTTCTGCTCCCCTCGGCTGGGGGCTGGGAGGGATGGAGCCTGGCCCTGTGGATCTGCAAAACTCCTGGTGACCTGGAGCAGCACCTGTGTGGTGGTGGAGGCTGCACCAAGGGCAGTTTTGGCCCCTCAGCCTTTGAAGAGCTCTGGCATGATGTAATCCCAGCCCTGTAAGCTGCTGTGGGACCCTGGGGTTGAGAGATGCCCTATAAATCTCCGTCGCTGGGTTTTGTTACCTGCCCGCTCTGTTACATGACTAATGACTTCAGGTAAAGAATGGGCAGTGGAGAAACAGGTAATTAACGAAAACATCCTTCTGTGTTTTCTGCTCAGCTTCCGTGACTGGTGTTTTCAAAAGCTGGGCAGATATGATTTGTAGCCTCCCTCTTTCACCAGCGCAGCGGCAGGGCTGGTTTGAAACCTGGCAATCCCTGAATGCTTCCCCAGTTTCCTGCCCTTGCATTTGATGCAGCCAGGGCTGGTTTGCCAGAGACTCGCTGGTATCTGCCTCTATGTGACGTTTTTGGCTGTGGTTAAGTTGTTGGGGGTTTTTTATTTATTTATTTTTTTTTTTCTGGAGCGTGGGTTGCTTTGAGAGTGGCCTGGTGCAAGTGCATTAGCAAAGTGAACCTGCTGTAAAATATTGCTGCATCCAGCTGCCCTGTCAATAGGTCAAGCTATTTGTCTGATCCAGACAGGGTGTCTAGTTCTCCTGGCAGCATCCCTTGCTTTGGCATGGGAAAACCTGTTTTGTTTAGCACTAGGGAAACAATATGTATAAATAGTAATGCTTGAACCTAAACACTCCTGTTGTCTTTATGCACAGGGTGCTGTGTTACTGGTTATTTTATGGTAGATTTCTTTCCCCTGCCCCTCCCCTCTGAAGGACTAGAGTCCCAGCCTGCAGAATAGCTGCCGTTGAGTGGAAGCATTCCTGCTATTTTCCCCTCAATTCAGAGGAAGCAATGCACTTGTTGTATTACCTTGGTGAATCGAAAGTGGTTTTCACTTCCCTTAATTAAGGCTGCTTTGGTGCTGGCCCCTCCAAGATGGAGAGCGCAGCGCACTCAGGAGCGTCGCTGCTGATTTGAATTCCTAAATTCCTCTCCTTGCAAACTTCAAAGGCAAGTATATTGCTCTGTCTAAGAGGCACCAATTATGTAAACCCTGGGCTATTCAGAATGTTCCATAATTATTTATTTTCAGTGAAAGAGGTTTTAACCCAAACTAGACAGAAAACTGGCATTTCTCCAGTTATTAGATTCTATTGAAAAAGGTATTAAACAATGGGCAGGGTAACATGGTAGATTAGTGTCCCTTCATCTTCCTGACCTGGGCATGTGTCAGAACTGTACTGAGCTGACCAAAATTACTTTGATTTGATGGCCATTAAAGGTCAGGAGCAGAATGGGATCAGACGCCTCGGTTGAGGCTGAAGTACACAGCATTATATATTGATAGTAATTAAGTTGTTTCATTTAATAAGCACCATCAGATTTAAAGGCATTGTTACAGTATCAGGGCTGTGAGAAGGACAGAGGCAGCCAGGATCTGGGCTAGGGGAGAGAGGGAGAGAGAAAGGGTTCTGGAATGAGTGAAATGTGTCCCTGGAGTAATTTTTTATTTTATAAACTGAATGCAAACCTGATGGAGAACTATGGAAATGAGCAGTCATGCTGCATACATGCACACACTCTCTCAATATTCCTATACTGTGGGTAATGAAAAGTGCCTTCAGGGATGGGGTGGCCTTACCATTCATCAGTGCCATAGCCTTAAGTGGGTAATAACTAAGAGCTCCCATATCTAGTGTGTATATAAATTCTAGCTCCTCAGTATATTTGCTTCAGACTGTATTTAATTTATACAATTCCTTAGCTTTAAAACTGTCAATTGATAACATTCAATCTGTGAGCCTGACTGATAAAAGGGAAGGGAAGAAGTACTCTCTAGTGACTAGAGCAGGGGAAGGGTGTGGGGGCCAAAGATGCAAGTGGTGCTTCTTCTAGGCTTTGCTCCAAGGCTGAATGACACCCCCTGCCCTCCCTCCCCAGTTATTTTTTTTCTTTACCCTCTTGGGACACAAGCTGGTCCCTCTCCTTGGCAGGTGTTGAATGTATCTGCAGCAGGCAGCCACCTGCCACGAGGATGAAGGTATCTCTCCATTCAGTGATGAGAATCTGCCTCCGACCCCTGTGAATTTCGGAGATGCTGACAGTGGTGGCTTCTCTGCCATCCATATTCCCGAGATGCCTGCAGGGTTAATCACTGTGTTTGGAGAGTTGGTGATAGAGCCAACCGGCTTCTGGAAGGATCAAGGTAGTGGAGAAGCCTGAAGCAAAATAAAAGGAAGGCATTAGCCAATTGATAATTGAGGGCTCAGCAGGAATTAACTGTCCTGTGGATGCACAGGTAGGTGTTGAACTCGGGCAGTGTGTGCTCATGCAGGGTTGGCTCTGCCCTCAGACATGGCAGAGTTGGGGGATGTGAGTCTCCCTGACTGAGTGGTGTGTCAATCACTTAAACATTGTAATGACAGCCAAGCTCTCATACTACCATAAATTTGGAAAGTTGAAGGGAAAATGGCCAGGCAGTTTGGAATTCAGCTTGAGAACCCAATATTGCGTGTTTTTCACTGCACGAGACAAACTGTTATTAACAGGACGCTTTGTTCTTGAGCCATATTTCAAATGCCCCTGTGTCAGGAAGGGACTGGTCCAGAGCTTGGCTCAGTTTCTCCTCATTGTAAGATGTACTGGTTCCTCCTGACCCCAAGCTGCTGCTGGGCTGCAAAGACTTCCCAGCACCTGTCCCACAGGTGGCCTTTCTTGTGGCACAGTGACAACTCCTGCACGGGTGGCTGTCACTGCTGAGACTCAGCACAACTGAGACCCACAGAGGTGAAACTCTGCAGACACTGGTGATTCCCACTGGCCATCTTGGTCAGGGCTTTGCATCCCAGTTTGGGCTGTCTGGCCTGAAGGCAGTGGTGTTGGGGGTATGGCCAAGGCATTGGCCAGAGATGTCCATTGGGATCTGTCACACGGGAAGGGTGCAGCAGAGCAGGTGCTGCTCAGGGCAGATCCTGAGGAGAGCTGGTGTTGGTTTCCCTGGCATAGGGTTACACAGAGTGCTGATAGAGGGACCAGGAGGTTAACCTGGCTTTCAGGGTAATTTCTTCCACTATGTGGGACTTTGAGAAATTTCATGTCTTGCATGTGGAAGCTTTTTTAAAAGTAATTTAATATATTGATTGGAAAGGAACAATAATGAGAGTGGACTGGTGGGGCACTTTGTAGATGAGGCATGCGAAGATTTGTTATTATGAAAGAGTCGTGGTGGGCGCTGTTGTGGACTTGTGTGTTTGCTGGTTTGTGCAAGAGGAAATCCCAGTTCCCATGGTGGTCAGTCAGCCAGTTCACTGAAGACTCTCTATGCAACCTGGCTTCCAGGATTCACCTGAAACTCCAAGTAGTGCCTTCTAACACGGCTTGGTAAGATCCTCTTTAATTCTGAGCTGCTCCACTAGAAGCCACTCAATGCTTGGGCTGCAGTGTTGTAATTCGAATAAAAGGAAGAGGAGTAACCTACTCGGAGTGCTTGCGGGAGCAGGACAAACGTTCTTATGATTGTGTAGGATGGTCTGAACCCAGATGGTGTTTTATAAGTTCAGCTGTAGTTTTAAAAGGCTGGAACTTTGATGTTACTGTTGACGGGGGCCGTGGAGCGCGGCTCCCACAAAGTTTGCTGGCTCCAGGCGGCCGAGAGTGGAAATGATTGCGTGAACTGGGAGGCGCCGGATCCGGCCGAGAGCGGCGTGGGACGAGCAGGAAGCGTGGCGTGGGGCAGGCGTCCAGGAAGAGGATGTGAGGAGGAGTGGGCACCGCGTTCCTGGAAAGCTGGTCCTGAGGAAGCGCTCCTGGCCGTGGGTGGACACGGGCGTGGAGGCAGGGTGCTTGTTTCGAGATGCACATCTAAGCAGAAATGTACTGGCTGGGCTGGATTTGGGTTTGCTTTGGGCTCAGATTCAGGAATTGAATTGGTTTTTGGCTTAGCAATGTCCCATCCGTGCTCCTCACTGGAGACGCTGTGTTTCTTTGTGAAATGGAGAAGTTGGCTCTTGTATTCATTGCCTACTTCTACAAAACTCTGATTGCTCCCTGCATCCGTGACCCAGCCTCTCTAACAGTCCATTTCTCAGTCACAACTGAGCACATTATTTGGGCAAAATAACTCCACTGGAAGGGGGTTCCAGCACAATCAATAAAAAAATCATTGAGTAGAGATAAATAAACTTGAAACAGGCATCGTAATTAACCTGCTGGGGAGGAGAGCAAAACAATTTAGCAACGTTTGAACATTTGGCAAAGAGGTTTTCAGCTGGCACCTGCTTGGCCCAAACTCTTTGGATGGGAGAAAAATCTCCTAAGAAATTACTCGAAATGGCCCAAATAGTGCTTCAGAGCTTGTGATTGCCCAAGATAGGAAACAAGAAGAGGCAACGTTTGCCAAAGAAGGGCTGCAAGGTCTTGGAGAGCCACGATGGAAATAAACCTGTTGAAAGCTAAACAAAACCACGTATCCCCAGTACAAAAGAAGGAAGGAAGGTGATCACTGCTAAACTGGTGCTCTCTGTGAAACCCCTCTCCCCTTCTAAGAATACCTTCTCAGTATATGGGTCAGGAAGCAGCTAGGCTTCAGCCTGGATGCCTGGCGAAAAACAAAGCGATTGTTCGGTGGTATGTTAATGTAGCAGGTGCAGTTTTATTTAAACAAGAGGTGGCTATTGTTTTCTGGAAGTGTGGTGATTTACAGGCTCATAGCTTATCCTGGAGGATCAGGGTGTTAAGTCATTTTTTATTTTCTCTGAGCCAGGAGGAACTTAAGGGGAACGGCTCTTGTAAAGTCAGGGATGTAAAACCAGGAGAGTTTGGGGTGGAATAGGTAAATTACTGAATGTGGGAACCTGGACTTGGAATGTGAGGTGATGTCTCCAGCTCATGTGATGGTCTGGGAGGCTTGTGTAGCACCCCAGGTGATCTCAGTGGGGTTTCTGTGAGGATTTGTGAAAAGAACCTGGCCTTATGAACACTGCTTTGCCTGGCAAGCCATGGGAGAGAGCAGAAATTTACCAATATCTTCACTCCTGGCAATTATTTCAATGTTTTACCTCCATGGATGAGGACAGATTTGTCAAAAATACAGTATATGATCTGGCATCTCCCCTCTTCCTGTCCTTATTGATTCTGTTTTTGTTGAGCTTCATCCAGAGCACACAGACAAGAGGAGAAGCCCCTTGTCCCATAGCAGAGACTGAGCTGGGTGGGTTGGAGAGTGGTCCACCTGCAGCAGGAAAGCCCAGCTGGTTTCCCTTCCATGGGGTTTTAACACCATGGCAAGAGGCTCTTGCTGATCCTTGTTGTTGGCATGGTTCTACACATTTAATCTGATTTGTGAGCTCTAATAGGTCAAAGGGCTAATATGAACCCTATCTTTGATGGCAGTGTGTTTGTGGGGTTTTGTTTTGGGATTTTTTTGGGAGGGGGAGTAAGATAACTGCAGCGCTCTGGGCTGGTGGGTGACCAGTCCTGCTTAACTCCACAGCAGGATTTTCACCTCAGCTTGTATAAATCTCACTGTCTTGGTGCAGAGTGCAGGTATAGATGCAGCCAAGCTCTTCTGCAGCTGCTGGTTATTTATGTATGTTTGTTTTCCCTCTTCTGCCTTGAGAGCATCTTTCCAGAATGATTGGGTTGTACTCTGTTCTATTCTTAGTCCAAAAATTTTGGAGACTGGATAGAATAGTGTGTTCCAGCCCTGAAAAACTTGCTGTATTACTCTAAACAGAGGATGAGAGTTTTGTTTTGTTTGTTTTTTTCCCCATTTTGGTTAGAGAAGAAGGTCTGGGGTTGATTTTCAAATTTTACTCTGCTCTAGAGTGAGAATAACTTCATTGGCTACATAGAGTTGTACCAAAGTGGATGTATTTTAGAGACACATTTAAATGAAGCCAAAAATTGCAGTTGATTTGCTTACATAGATTATTTTTGTGGATATTGATGTTCTGGAGCAAAAACTGTCTTGTTTGCCCTTCCTTTTAGCACTGGGGTTGAACATGATGCGAGTGTGATGCTGATAACACCAGACTTGGCCGGCAGTGGGATCTGCCTTGAGCAAGCCGTGGCCAAACCCTTGGGAAAATCCTGGCCAGGTTGTGGTTGGGTTATTTTGGGATGCTTTGGAGGTCAGGTGGATCTCTCAGCTCCACGTGTCCTGTGCCTGTTGGGCTGAGCCCCTGTGCCTCCCTCCCTGCCCTATTCCTCACTGGGCTCAGACCCAAAGACTTTGGAACAGCAGCTGGGTGCTACACTTTCACTCCTGGTGATTAATATTGCTCTGATATTTGTCTGATGTGGGCAGGGCAGTGCCCTGGTGAGCTGCTCATTGTAGGAGCTGCAGTAAATGACTGTCCCTTCCTCTGTGAGATCACGGGCTAAAATTAATTGCGATTTTGACATGCGGGGTACTTTCTGACTAAGGGCTGTTGTTATTATTTTTAATTTTTTTTTCCATAGAAACAGAACATTTTATTACTTTTGCTGAAGAAATCCACGTTATCAGTTTCCTTTCACGCAACCAAACACCCTCCCAGTCTTTAATAAACATTAAACGCTTGAAGCTTGTTCTGTGCTTTCCATGTAGAAAACACTGCAGAAATGCCAAGTATCCTTATTATTTTTCCTCATGGAGCTTCCAATTCACTGAATTCACCAAGCCAAGATAACACCATCTCGGAGGGCCAGTGCTGCAACAAATTTGCAATCTGGGAGCTTATATCTTTCCAGGCAATTGTCTTCAAACAGACAGCGCATTTCTGCGTGCTGGAGTCTCAGAGCTGGAGTTTCTTCTGAGAAATGGCCGAGTCTGCCACCACTGAACCTCTGAGTGACAGCAAGTGCTTTTCGGCTTCTGTTGTGATTTTT
>VXBQ01009045.1:242171-252868 GCA_013400175.1 Phainopepla nitens | reverse complement strand
TTTTTTTTTTTTTTTAAGGAGGGTTGGCAGTCTGAGCTATTCTCAAGGATTTGGAAAAGAGCCATGAACAGGAATTATTGAACAATTGCTCTGTGAAACTTAAGATAACAGTTTGTTCCACCACAGTGGAATTGCTTTGTGGTAGAAGGAAATTATCTTTTTAGCTCTTGATTAACATTATGTGAGAAAAATAAAATTAAAGCCTGATTGTATCTGTGGTTGAATGGAATGTGTGTTCGTGCGAGGGGAAGAGGGGACAGATGTTTGTGGGTGACACATACGGAGATGAATGTTTGTGACACCTCAGACTGTAGGTGATTCACGGATTAGGAATGTTTTAATGTTTGGAAAATTCCTTATTACTTCTTTATTGTCAGACTAATGCTCACCCTGTGCTAAATGTGAGTGTGAATACAAGATCATTAATGAGAGTAAGCATATACCATAATTTGGAAGCTGGAAAGCATGTTTTCTTTGGTGCAAATTAATATTCTTGCTGTTATGAGTTTTGGTGCTTTTGGTTGGTTGACAGAAGCAAACAATAACTTGCATCTCCATAGTTACTCCATAAAATAGTACACTTGGCCATGCGTTTATCACTCACGCTTATTAAAAGTAAATAATATTACTGGGAGCCCAAGTACATTTTTAACATACCAGCTCAATCTGGCTGCCTTGGAAGTGGGAGATTTTTCTCCTGTTGGGAAGCAGATGCTGAGGAGAAGCCATCAGGAGCAGGTTTAGGGCATTGATGGCAGAGAGGCTGCACCTGTAGAGCAACCTCATGATGTGAGTGCAGGATTTTGGTTCAGCAAGCTCTGTATTGGATCTCTCACACGTTGAACTGGGAGAAATGCATTGAGGGGTGCTCCAAAACTGCCATACCCTTTTTTTTTTTTTCATTAAAACCCCATGGGCACAGGTAGGAGCTACCCTTTTAGATTGAGGGAATGGCTGCCTGGGATGGGTGCTCTGAAGGAGTGAAGCCCAGAGAGGTGATTTGTGTGGTGCTCATGGGGTTTTTAAGGAGCTGTGGCTCCTGAAGCCCCAGAGCTCGGCTCAACAGCCCCTTCTGCCCGGCTTCCTGCCCGCCCTGGGAGCCTCCCGCTCCCCCACCGTGGCAGCTCTGACACCCTGCCAGTCAGAGGGAAGCTCTGAGGATGCAGAGTTCCAAACATGAACTTTCTGAGCAGGCCAAATTTCTGCTGTGATCTCCCAGCTCAGCGCCTGTGCTTATCTGTGTTTGCAAGACACGCTGGGAGATCAAAATATGCCCCCTTTAGAGATGATAGGAAAGAGACAAGATGCTTCTTTAATCATGTCTGATAAATTCTCACTTGTAATGAGAGCCTTAATTAAGGGAAATTACCTATTGGAAAAGAGTTAAAAGGGGCCCCGTACTCCTTCCAGCAAACTTAAAGACAAAAGGAAGTTTCTAACAATGGGTCACTGGAGATGCATTTCCGCCCAGTTTTAAAAAACAAGGTACTGTCTAGCTGATGAGCGGTGAAGGCGAGCAACAAGGCTTTGATGAGCCTTCTCCTGCTTCCTGATATTGTGACCCTCTTAACAAACACGGCAGACGAAAATCAGCATGCCTTCGGTATGCTGTAAGTGCAGGCAGGCTATCTGAAGAGATGCCTCACTTGCAGGATATGGTTTAAATCCTGTTTTGAATAAGGTTTACATCCTTGTCACTGAAATAATATTTTTGTACTGAAAAAATCAATGTGAAGAGACGAGCAGACAGGTCCCCCAATACATAAACAACCTATCTTTGATGTCACTTCTTACTGACTTTTTTTCTTGACCCAAGGAATACCCAGGAGTTTAGCTGTTTAATTTTACTTTTATGTATCTGTTTATGATGCCAGAAGGTGTGCACTGTTCTTGATTCCAAGACCCCAGGATGGGAGGTGCATGATCTGGGTTCTGTTTTGCCCTTATTGCTCTGAAATCAGCAGTTTTGCTTCCACTTGGGTGGTTGGGGAAAGTTCTGATTTTCCAGTCAGCTCCGTGATTAGAATAAAAACAAGAGGGATTCTCTCTGGGTGCAGGGGGAAGAAAGAAATAAGAGTCTGTAGGTCCAAGAGTTTTGGTCACTGTGATCATCTGGAATGAGCTTTCCACGTATCATTAATTTCTCCTCGATGGCGCATGCTGGAGTGAGCTGAATGTGGTGCTCCAGACATACTTTACATACTGATCCCTCCTTGGGCTGCTCTGCAGTCTGATCTCAGTATGTCTTACAGGGAGCATCGGTGAGAAGCACCGTATCCACTTTCCTTTTAGTGCACAAATTTCAAATCCTGTTTGCAGTAAAGCAATAGAAAGCTGAATTGCAATAAAAATATGAGGGTTTGCTCGCAAATACAGCGAGTCGCAGTTCCAGTATCAGATGTTGGCACCTGGAGTGGATGAACATGAGCTGTTAGCAATTCTCCTGTCAGGACTGCTGCATTCAGCATGCAGAGCTCTACATTCCATCTCCGAGCCCTGAAAATATTTGAATTGACATCCAAATTTTTCAGCTTGCATCAGGTAGTAATATAAAGAGCATCGTCAATCAAACTGTAACTTTGTTCCATGTTAGACTGTACTTGTTTATTTTTTCTTTCTGTGAAGCAAATCATCAGCAATTTTCCCCATCAGTAAGATTTTTTTTGTTTCACAAAACCACAACCACAACCAGCAGTGGCTTGAGTCATGTTATTTCTTTATTGTTAGGCATTTGTAATGTATTTTTATTACTTGTGATATGAATGTGGCTTAGGCGTGTTTAACCACCTCATTCACTTCCCAACACCTCTGTGGGATAGGTGTTGCTATTAGCTCTGGTAAAATAAGAGTAAATTAGTAGCATGTAAGTGAAACTATTTTCCTAGAGATCATGGAGGAACATGGGGAGCTGAAATGGGGATACAGAATGTGGTTTGGCCAGTCCTTGTCTTAACCACGAGCTCCTCTGAGCTCTCTGGAGTGAAGCACGTGGAGGGCTTGGAGCCGTGGGGAGGGACAGGGCACGGGCACTGCTCCAGCTTGGAGCTCCTCAAGTGGTTTGCATTGGCATGCCAGGAGCTTTGGAAGGACACTGGTCTTTCAAATTAATAGCACACTTGAGGATTTTCCAGGTACTGCTAGAAAATTACGTGAGCACACTCCCAAACATAAAACCAGATGTGCCGGGTCAGACCACAGGTCCCTCCGGCCCAGCAGCTCCTCTCCTGCAGTGGGTGGCCAGAGCAGGGCATAGGGTCAGGAGCCGTGAGTCATGGGATGTCCCAGAAAACTCTCCTGTGTTTGGCACTGACTCCTCCCTGGTGAGGAGGTGATAACTGCACACACTGACTTGTCACCAGGAAACTGCTCTGCAGCCTTGGATGTTTATGCAGCTTCAGGAGCAGCTCAGCTGAATTCCAGATACCTTCTGAAAACATTTGCCTGTTTCACGATTTGTTGGCATTGGGGTCTAGGTTTTAGTCGAAGTGTGGAGGAGCTGGGTGGAGTGCTGGCTGTGTTTGTGGGCTGGGAGATGCTGAGCTTTGCTGACACAGAGCCCTGCCTCTGGTGTGTGATAGGCATATGTGAACACCTTACCTGCTGAGCTGTATCTGAATTACCCCTGGAGTTGGCCCAGATCGAGGAAAATCCCCTTAAATGGCCTATTGAAATAATTCTCCTGAAATTTAGCTGTTGGTGACACTGGTAGACCCTGTGAACACAAGCTGATGGTGTCAGTGTTCTAATTTCATTTGATGTAATCCAGCCAGGGGCTGTTTGGGGTGCAGTCCTGCTGGCATCCTGTGCAGGCTTATTTCTAATGGCCTGGAAATCCATTGCCTCCCCGCAGGCAGGGCTGAGGGGCAGCAAAGGCTGCTGCCACCCTGGTGGCACCTACATCTTTGCTGATCTCTTTGACTTTTTAGAGATCACCTCATCCCTGCCTTCTGGCACCTGGAGTGTGATGGGTCTTGTGATGGTCCCATTTCACTGATTGCTAAAATGGGAGAAGAATTACAGACAGGTATGAGTCCTTGCTCTGGTTTTATTTAAGAATAATAATAAAAATTAAAAACCTTAAATCCTTTGCTCTTCCAGAGCTACTATCTGAGCACTGAAGGACTCTGCTGCATATATGGAAATGTGGGAGGTGTGTGAGCAATGTTTATTTAGATGGACTTTTGGTCTAATTTGAAAATTGGTTTGTTTTATACTGGCTTCAGTTGTAAAGAGGAATGATTAACCCAAACAGGAGCACCCGCGTTACTCACCTTTAATTATGTTTGCAATACATCATGGTGATACGGGGGAGCAGAAAGCCTTTCTGCATCCAGCACGTTCGCCTCGTAGCATATGGTCCTATGGAAACTGTTTTGATTCAGAGCCCCCAGTAGCATATGGTGAAAAATCTGCCCCTGAAGTCAAATTGAAAGTAGAGGCTGGTCCCAGGCCCCAGAGGACCCCGTGTCTCCTGCCAGCCAGCAGGACCGGAGTTGGAGTATGTGTCACTGTTTCACTCATCATGAAGATTTTATATTTGGTTTGGGATGCTGGTGCATGAGGTTCTGGATGTAAAAGTCAGAAGAGATATGGTTCCTGTAATGTCTGCAGAGATCCTTGTGTCGATAAGGTCAGCAGCAAGTTAATAGATTTTTATCTTCTCATCACATGAACTTAATATAGTGCAACTCTTGGAGGGGAGGGGAGAAACCTTCCTGCCATTATTTTCTGATGTGTGTTAGGGGCTTTTAAAAGACAGGGTATGCCTTAAAAGCCCCTCTTTGCTTAAAATGAAAATCAATGGTTCAAAATTATGAGTAAAAATATTTAGATATGAACCGAAGGCTAAACATTGTATAGCAGCACAGCTAAAACTAATGAGAGCTGAGTGAAGAGGGATGTTTTTCTCCATGGCAGTGATGGAATGGGGGAGAAGGCAGATGGAGATTTCCTATTCCGTGCTCCCAACAGCATCAGACTGAGTTTACTTAAACGCTGCCAAAGCAACACTCAGTTCTATGCTCCTGCCACGCAGTGAGACAGAAGCAGAACCAGAGGCTTTATACTATAAAAATAACCATAAATGCTACTCCACGTTGTTCCTAAATCAATGCACCTGTGGGAATGAAGACCCTGACTGAGCCCTGGGGTCCTCAGACTCTGACTGACCCTGACTGGTCCCTTTGATGAGGGGGGTGAACAGTGCTGCTAAATGTGGGTGCTGCTGCCAAGCTGCAGCGGAGAGGAATCAGAAGCAGCAACAACAAGATGGGGAGGTAGAAAGATGCTCCATGGCCATAAATACCTGTCATCACCAAAATATGGCGTTGCTCACATTGCAGCCACTGTGGTGGTGGAGAGATTCTGTGATGGCTGGGGAGGGAGCTGCTCCTGCACCAGCAGTGGAAACCCAGGGCTGAAATACGGCATCTCTGTCAGGGGCAGAATCCATGGAGGGACACCGCCGGGTCACGCTGACTAGTAGGGCTCAGCGATCAAACGTGTCACACCTGTCTTGGCCACGGGTGCAGGTGTTCTAGGTCAGCTCTCGCTGTGGTTATCAATCGCTGACAGTTGACAGTTTAATTTTACACCACAAGTACCTCATTACTTGTGTAGGCACTTGAAGAACATGTGGGCACTGGGTTGGATCAGTGATCAATGACAAAGGTTGCGCAGGGTGCAAGTGGTAGCAGTAAAAGTGAAGGTCTCCGTGCATGAGTTGGCAGTGGTGGGGATACATGACAAGGGGAGTTTAGCTGACAAACAGTCTGTCAGGGCTGGAAGAATGGAGGCTCGCCGGAGAGCTGGCGCTCCATTATAAAATACAGCTCGCCATTTAAAAGAGGAGATGAGGGGGGAAAAAGGAAAGATAAAAAAAGGCTCTTGCTTTGAAAAACCGTTTAAACAAATTTAATGCATGTGAGGGACTGTAAATTTTTATTCTACGAGCATTTATTTCACGACATGGAAGCATCCAGGTGTTCAGGAATTTTGTATTAAAGGAAAGTGGAGGTGCTGCTTTCATAGATGCACACACATGTGGTGCTGCTGGTTTAGGTTGCCCAATGGGTGCAGATTTGAGATGTTCAATGTATTAACCAAACCTTTCTCCATGAGATTCCTCCTCTCTGTGTACGGATAGGATGATTTATGACTAAATCTGTTGTGACGGATTTCTTCTGCTGCAGTAGGGAAAAATTTGTTTCAACACACTTGAAAGTGTTGCTTTAATCAATCCCATCCAACTTTCTCTTTAGCCTCTTGTTTTCCTTCGCGGAGTTTCCGACGTTCTTTTCCACGTCGAATCTAGCTGGTGGATTTTGTCACCGGGGCGATGACGGAAAGAAAGAGACATATGGCACTAGTTTGGTCGAGCCGTGGATCTCGCACGAGGATGTAAATCTTATTTGCTTGAGGAGCCGCTTTGCTCGAGGTGTAACGTATAACGTAGCTGCGTTATTGAGTGCACCTTTTAATAATTGATATGGCGGCAACGGTATTAATGGAAATAATGGGAGTTTCACCCAAACCCTAGTAAATAAGGAAAAGACTAATAGTCTTTGCCCTCTGCTGAATTGAACACGTCTTAAAAAAATATTCTTGATTATGTCTCTCGCGCTGATTAGGTGCGGGCTAACTTTGATCATATCACCGATGGTTCCCACCGAAAGGGCGCGTGCGGCGCGAGTCGCGGCTCTAGAAATTGTTAAAATGATTGAATAAGCAGCTCGGAGAACACGCGGCTCTAAAAAATGAGATGCATGCTCCGTGTTGGTGCTCTGTATTGATTTAGTAGCGGTGCTGGGAAGCCCTCGTGGTGCTCGGTGTGCAGGCAAAGAGGTCCCTCGCCCACCACTCCCCTCCAAAGCCAAGACACCGCCGTCTTTGCTCTTTTTTTTTTAGCCCCAAGGTATGTCCAGTCTTTAGTAAATGACAGTGGAAATGAATCAAACTCATGTTAAGGATGAGAAAAACTTCTTTATAAATCATAACAAAGGACCCAAAAGTCAAAAATGGGATGCAGATACTTCATAAATATTAATTAACTTTCAAACCTGTATGTCTGCAGAGTCTGGTAGTATTATGTTTTTTTTAATTTTTCTTTTCTTATTCTGTGTCCTCTAATATTTATTTTAACTTTACTCTAGATGGTAGAGAGAGGAGTTTTGAGATATGCTGTTAATACATCTAGTGATGAAATGAACTTTATAAAATACTAGTGGTATATTCTATCATAGCCTTCAGAATGGTGATCCTGATTTCAGCTCCAAATTAGTCTGTCAGTGTTCAAATAGGCAATTAAGATTATTTTAAGTATTTTTTCTATTACTGTGCACAAGTAACATTAGAAATTTCCTTACCACATCCATTTTCTTTTTAGTGAAAATAACCTCCTGTAAAATTTGAAATAGGGCCATCCATGATAAAAGATCACATCTGACGGATAAATATGGTAAATTTTTGGTGGCTTGGTAGATATAGTAATTATCAATAATCAGATGTCTTGTTGGGACTAGACTGACTGTAAATTTGATTACTTGAAAAGGAATATTCAAGGCAACATGAAGGCAAGTCTCTGGCTTATGAACTAAAAATGCTGTGTGGGTCCTGATGTTGACTTGAACAATCCCATCAACTGTAGTGGGATGAAGAATTGCCTGCAGGGCTGTCTTCATATGGTAACTTGCCAAACACACTTTAAATTGTCTTCAAATCAATAGATCCATGAACCCTCTTGCTGTATATAGATCTATATTATCTAACCAGCCACATGCTGCAGGAGGAGAGGAACAAGCCAGTTGTGGGTGTTTTGAACCATTTAAATGCTGTGGCACCACAGATGTGAGAGTGAGAAGGAAACGTGGGCAATGGCAGGAGACCAAGGGGAGCTGGGAGAGATGAGCAGCCTTTTCTGTCCCTGCTTAAAGGATTATATTTCAAGGATCTGGTGGGACACAAAGGCTTGGAAGGGTTGTGATTGGCAAATGAGAGAAAGAATACCTTGAGAGATGGAGGAAATTCTGGGCTGTAAGGAGCAGTAATTTTGGTCACTCTTTGGCCAAGTTAGAGAAAATAAACTCTGGAGTTTGGAGAGGAGCACACACTCCAGCAGAGATGGAAGAAGCAAAGAAAGGGGAACCAACTGAAATAAGTTATGGCGGTATAAAGGTCTTTTCTTACAAGACTTCAGAAAACCAGGAGGTTTCTGACTTGTGGATCCAGCTGGCACCAGATGGATATCAAGGGTGCATCCAGCAAGATTGCTGTTGTGTGGAGGAAAGGCAAACTTTGCCAGAAATATCCAATATCAGAAAATATCTAGCAGAAAAGAAATCACCAGAACATGTGGTGATCTCCTGCCTGTGCAATGCCATTGCCTTCACTGAAGTTTCAGAGTCAGTGGAGTCAGGGAAACAACCACCTTGAGTTTTTAAGGAATTGTCAGGCCACATGTTTCCCCTGGTGACACTGGTGCAAATCCAGGGCAATCCCACCAATGCTGGAGACTGCTCCGGCTTTCTGCTGAGTACAGACACTTGGGTTTGGCCAACAGAGGTCACTTACACATGTGTGACCTCGCTGCAGTTGGTGCTGCTCTGCACTCGAGGTGATTGAGTGAAGGAGTTGGCTCAGTTGCTGCTGAGGAAACACAGTGTTCGTGTTTCTAAGTGTTACTTTAAATATGGGGGATTTTCTTTTCACATTTGTTTTTCAGAGCTAAGAAGGGGCTGGTGTTTTCTAGCTAAATCAAAAAATGTTACTTTAGGGTTTTTTATTTTTTTGTACCTTGCTTCTCCTTTATCACAAACCATCTACTTCTACATTTCCTAAAAGCTTTTTGGATTTAACAGGAATAAATTCTGTGCTTTCCTGCAAGTAGGTTTAGCTTTGTTGCCCATTAAGCAGCATTGTCACCATGCCATTGTCACCAGCTGAGAAATGTGTCCTGTGCATTCAAATTTCATATGATATATGGCTGTGACACAGAGGGACAAATGGGCCCCTTCATCCCTCCACCTGCTTGGTGGCTCCTTCTTTTTTGGTTTCTTTTCTGCTGGCTCTCACTCTGTCTCACTGCTGGGTGAGGTGTATCCCTGTGCCACACTACTCTGAAGAGGGAGAGATTTAAAATTTTTCAACCACTCAGTTTTTTAAGAAAAGGTTTTGAAATGAACAGTTTCTAGCAGCATTGATGGGACAAAACTCATCCATTTTGTCCATGAGCTTCCCTTGCTGAAGGAGTGCTGGGCAGAGTGCTGGGGTTATTTAAAAGAAGGTTTTCCCAATGTTTTTAGGGCAAAATGCAGTAATCTTCACATAGGACTAAATAATTGGGGATGAGGGGCTGTGGCTGTGTTGCAGCAGGGCTGGTGGGAGTGTCTGCCCTTGCTCAGGGCTCATCCCTCTTGCTGGGTCCTGGAACCAGAGGCTGGGGAAGCTGAGGAATATGGGCTGTCAAAGAGAGAGATGGGACACAAATCAAGGTACATGTAAGGCTTTGCTCTTATTCAGATTATTTGCAGCTTTTTTTGCTGATTTGTAAGAAAGCAGAGTTGTGACTTTACTAAACACTGCTGTAATGATTTCAGCACAGCTCAGGAACATCATCTGGTGCCATCTCCTCCATGCAGGGCCCTGTAGGGTGGCAGTGTGACAATGACAGATGAGGTCAGGATGCTTTTCATATGAGTGGATAGTACAGACAGGATGCTCTGGGGAGCCTGGGGGAGCAGGCAGGGAAATCTGGGACCATGCAAAGCAAACCCTGACTGATTTGAAAAATGGAGAAGATGTGCTGTGATGTTACCAGTGGGAAAGGATGAGCAGGTGGGAGAGGAATGACAAACACCTACACCTCGATTCTGGAACACTGTGGTGGCTGGGCACAAGGAGTTTGCTGTTTGTTCTTGCCTTGCTGGTCAGATCATGAGCCACAGGCTTTTTGTGAGGAGGACCTGCAAAGATTGCACCTCGCTGAAGTCCTGTGAATCCACCAAAGATGAGAATAAATGCACCATCTATCCCAAAAATACAAAGAAGGGATGAAGCTGGAAAGCCAGGCAGGATTGGGCATGGGGCAGGTGAGGAGGTGACAGCTCAGGACGTTGCAATGGGAGCTGCAGATCGTTATCCACTTTGCTAGAATGTTAACACTGCTAGCACCCAACCAGACTGCAGAAAAAGGTTTTAAAAATGCATTTTATTTTCTTTTGTGGGAAAATGAGCCACAAGCCCCCATGGGGGGGGGCACAGTGCACTGCCCCAGGATGCTTGGCTCTCTGCAGGGGATGGGATGGGATGGAGGGAAGCACCGGGCGATGCTCTGGCCCTCACCAGGAGCACATCCACCCCGGTGCTGCTCCGATGCTCCCCATATTTGGTGGTCTTTAATTTGGCATTACATACTCAGGGCTTGTCTGCAGCTCGTATGATTCAAAGTTCTCCATGGGGTCTAATGTACAAGGCCTGGCCTGTTTTCATTAGGTTTCCTGAGCTCTCCTCCCTTCTCCCCAGTGTTGCCGCACAAAGACACTTTTGTCAGGCAATGTTGGACTCTCCTCAAAATCCAAGCACTTTCAGGAAAGGACTTGGAAGTCTATCTTCTCAGTTTCCATATCCCTTTGCCCTCTGCTCTGGCATTTGGTTTGATTGGTTGTAGAGTTGTCCTTTCCCCCCCCCCCCCCCCCCCCCTT
>VXBQ01009045.1:184402-242033 GCA_013400175.1 Phainopepla nitens | reverse complement strand
CCCCCACCACTTCTTTTTGTTGATCTGTCTGCGCTGGAGTCTATCTTGCAAAGAAAAAAGTGTATTGCAAATCGTGCAAGCCAGCTCTCTGAATTATTGCACATTGTAAAGTATTAACTCCTTCAGTCCTCGGCTGGTTCGAGTGCTAGGACCAAAATCATGATAGGAATGTTAAAGGAGTATTATTATATTTTATGTTCCTGCCACAAGTTTAGTAAGAAATTTAATCCCCCCTCTCTTGCTCACACTCTCTCTCTTTCTCTGCTTCTTGAGGAAAAAAAAAAAAAAAAGAAAAAAAAAGGAGGAAAACTGGCACCAAACTTCCATTTGACTTGGCAACTTTTTCACTAATGTGATTTGATATGCTTTACTAGGAAGGGTAACATGCTAATGTTTCAGAAGAAGCCGATTTTCTATTAGTGAAAGTATGGTATATAAAAGATCAGGCATTGCTATTAAACTCTTCAATCAATGAATTTATAGCCTATTCTAAGTGGTAATGATATAATGGAATGCAATAATTTAATATTGGAAAATATGTTTGGTTTGACGTTTTGGGGATTCCAGGAAATACTGCTATTTATATAGTTGCGTCTGTGCAAAAATTAAAAGCAGGGAAAAAAGAGAATTATAAAAGGAAACTCAGCCAAATTGTTTGAAATCAATCTATCCAAGATGCTTTCATAATGTATTATATAAAAATCATGTTTGCTCTTGTCATGTATCTGTTTCCTGAGACTATGATTTTATCATGATTTATGCGCCCAAGCACTGATACTGTAAATAGAGTGGTGGGTACTACTTTGTTTCATACATTTCGAAGCCAGTTTGTAGATTACTTTTTCAGGGGCAGAGGTGGAAATAGTATTTCTGCCTATGGGTTACAATTATATTACAGTTCCTACAGAAGAGGGCTAAGTACAGCCCCAATGTTTCAATTAATAATGCACTGTCAGCTCTGAGGGACGATGTGAAACTGCATTGGATCAAAGATTACCAGCATCAGACAGGGTTGCTGCTCTCTGCTTTTCTTTTTTTCTTTTCTTTTTTTTTTTATTTTTTTAATGTGCCTGATTGACTCTCTGCAGTTTTTGAAGAAAAATATTTTACTTGCAAGAATGTAATATTTTACTTTTAAGCCTGTTTAGGTTACTTTTAGGGGTGGGAGTTGGTTCCTTGCTGTATATGAGCAGATGTTAAGCTCCTTCTATTATATTTTAACATCTAACATCTTGCATATACCTTTTAATTGTTAATGTGGTCAGGCAATAAATTCACTGTCTATGGGGAACTAAGAATAATTTTCCAAATTTCATTCTCTCTAGCCAGTTGCTAGGAAATGAAGTTCTTTGGTTAATAATGCATTTAAGATATTTGCAAGATCTGAGTTTAATATTTGTTCTGTCTTTAGATGAAATTCTGACCAAAAGAGAAAGCGTAATTAAAATACATTTAGTTTTTGGTAGCATTTAGCACTGGCTTGAAACATACTACTAAAAATTATGAAATCATTTTGCCGATGAATAGGAAAATATTCTTTGAAATCTGACAAGGTTTATTTGAAATAATGCTTACTTTAAAAAATAACTCCTTTTAGGTCTTACAATTCTACACTTCTTACAGAAAAATGGTTTCCCAGTAGCATACATATCCTATATCAATGTAACTAAATTTATATTGTTATAAATTTTTGAGGTTGGATTCTTGAGTTTTGAAATTAAATAACCACAGTTAACTGCATTAAATGTAGACTCGAATTTGATCGAAAATAAGTAAAGCACTTATGACAACCTCTGTAAATGCTTAAATACTTTAGTTGTGTTTGTGAGCGTTAAATTGTATTATAAGGAGCCAATACTGAGTATACAAGCTCCTGTGGGACATCTTGGACTTTTGGGAGATTAAAAAAATCGTGCATTAATGAAATTTTGCAAGTTTTTTATTTAATAGATAGTGCTTTTCAGGGTATGCAAAATAATTGGTAGTGGAACGCTATATGCATCTTTACACTCATGCCACATAACGTATATAATTACTTGGAGAAACTGCTTAACTTTAATGGGGCGTTTCTTGATCATATAATAGGAAAACTAACAGCTTTAATTAAGATTTATGAAGCAGAGAGGTAATATATTCTGCTAAATTAGGTAACTATTGGTGGGTAGTGTATTTTTAAGCAATTAAAGGCCCGATCCTGCAGCTCTTTTGCTGTGTAAGCCGTTGCAAGGAGCTGCCACGTGAGGGAGGGCTGCAGGAATGGGGCTGCATCTTGTGTTTTACAGTCCCTAAGGTATGGCAGGAAAGAGCTGTGGATATAGGCCGGGTTTATTCCTGGTTTTAGGCCTGGGTTTGAGCAGTTTTTCCTACTCCAAGTGCTCGGCATGTAGCAATCAGCAGAAGGAAGCAGCTGGCATTGCCCTTGGTGGCTTGTGTGAGTGGTGGATCAGCTCCAAGGAGGGCTCGTCACCAGAGGGAAGTGCAAGCAAGGCTGGTTGGGGATAAACTGGAATGAGGAGCAAGCAGAGAATTGTTTGCATCTGGAAAACTATCCATCAGAAGAGAGGTGCAAGGGGCTGTGGGAAGGGCTGTGATGTGTGGTGAGGCAGCATGGGTTGCCACGTGCTGGAAAACCCCACAGATATGTGCAGAAAATGGGATTGGACCAAAGTCTTTGGAATTTTCATGGTGCAGACTTACGTTCTTTTTTTTTTTTTTTTTTTAACATGTGTTATATGATGAATTTGATTTTTCCCCCCCCCTCATTAAATCACAGGTGAATGTGTCTAAGGTCTGATCATGGCCAATCTCTGCATTTCTGCTGCACCCTTGCATGTGTGTAACACTGGAGGAAGAATACCAGCCATGCATAGTCCTTTATATCAAAAAATGATCCCAATTGTAAACCACGCCTGTACACAACCAATCTTCTCTAAATGGTTAATTTCAACCCAAGCACACCTGAGCAGAACTAATTGCTTTTCTGAAGTACAAACACCTGATCGAGAGTGATCCTATGAACTAAGTATGAGGAACATCTGAATTAATGAGGGATTGATTTATTCTTTAAAAGTGGGCCAGACACTTTTACACTTTTAAGCAGTTTAATGCCTGGTAGAAGTTAAAAGTTCCACTCCACAAATTTCTTTAGAAATCTTTCTTATAACTGCAAAATGGGGAAACTTGACTAAGACCATTGGTTGGCCACTTTTTCTGCTGGGCTGTGAGTTCTTTTTTTGGTTTTTCTTATGCAAGTGCCCTTTGAATCCAGTGTTAGCCATGTTACTTGGAAGTTACTTGGACTACTAAGAATGAATTTGTTTTATGGTTGGGTTTAGTTTGTTTTGTTTTCCCTGTGCTCAGACCAGTTCCCCATTTAAACTGGAGGAACTTGCACTATCTGAACTAAGTAGAAGCAGAACTGCTAAGGAAATAAGTGGTCCTTGAGAGCTAGGATGTGGTAGGAATTGAATACATTTGGTATCTCTCAAATGTATTCTGTTCCTCTGTGTTGCTGCCCTGTATTTTGCCCCAGTTTCTCAGCTCAATTCTCGTTGTTTCCCCGGTGCTCATTGTGCCTCTCTGATAAAAGGAAGAAACCTCCCAAATTTTCGTGTAGGCTGCAAATGTCAGCTGGTGACACCTCCCAGTTTAAACCTTTGTAGGGAAAGCAACTGGGGCAATTTTCATTTAAAATACAGTGAGTTTCCAGCACCACCTGTGGAAAAGCAGTGCTCGAAAACATTGCCTGGAGCACCAAACCCAGTATCTCATGAAACAAAAACTATCTCAGGATTTTCAGGTCCTCCTTCTCCTAATTCATGACTTTTGTATCCTGCACGTTGGTAGTGTGCAGTCTTGGGGTAGGTCAGAGACACTGGCCCCAAACTTGGCCCATGGGTGCCCGTGCTTGCTCTGCATGCCACGTTTGAAAGCTCACATATCATCCAGGCCGTATTTCTAATGAATCTGGCTTGGGAAAAATATGAGCACTGAACAGAAGAGTAGGGCCGTGGGAAGTACATTTTTAAAAGTACGCCCAACCAGATAAATAGACTTTTTAAACCCAAAATAAACAGATATAGAAAACTCACTTAGGCAAAGGATGCATAAATTATCTTTACCCTGAGGATGCAGTAAGTTATTCCCTCTTTACATTCAAAACCTCTGTTTTCCAAGTCTGTATTTCATGTCTAATCACTAAGAATGCCCTCTTTGACTTCACCCGTGCCTGCAATCATGCCCTTTCCTGAGAAGGGCCCATTTGTCATGTGGGGAAAGAGGGTTTAATTAAGTAGGGAAAATGTACCTAAGGTGGAAACTGAGCTCTGGCCATGTTTCCATAGAAAATACACGAAAAAACATGTCTAGATGAGCCTAAACTTTTTTTTTCTTCATGAAAACACATATTTTGATTCTTCACTTTACTCTTCAAAACCCAAAGAGTTTCTGGGTAAGATAGATGAGATCCTATATAAAAGAAGAAGGGTGGAATGTGCATTTATCCCCCTCAAAAAATACATTTTTGAAATTCACTTTTTTTTTCTCTATTTCCTTTTTTCCTCTGGGAATCCAGCAAATGTCTCTGTGTGCTCCAAAGAGAGTCACGGTTTCAACAGAAGGGTCAAGAAAAAAAGCCAACTTCCAGATCTTGTGCTGAAATCCCAATTATTCCTTTAAAACAAAAAATATTGAGAGAAACAAAGGGGAAAACTGTAAAGGAAAAGCATTTAAGTTACTGGAAGGTAAGGGAAATATTTTTTTTCATGCCAGCAAAAAGGTTACATGGGTTTTATATCTGAGCTTTACTTATGTTGTGCTTAATTGCACATGATCACTTACTATGAAAAATGCAGCAACCTCCAGAACCTGTACCTTGTCCTTGAGTTGCAATACATGCAGAAATGCAAAAGGGATCTGCCTGTAGATTTTCCTAAGATTTCAGGACAAGCAGAGTGTTTTTTAAGCAAGTCCATGGTCACAGTTCAGCTCCAGTCAGTAATTCTGGACCCTCAGCAGCCCAGTGGGTCACTCTGTTCCCACGTGTTTGTTTTCCGTGTGACTCTTTGCATCCCTAGGCCATTGTCACAATCTTTTTGATTTCTTTAAGGTGGTATTCAGTTCAAGTTTTGCCAGGCAAAGACAAACAGTTGCTCTGATGGGGCAGCACAGCTGGGTACTGGAAGACAGACTGGTACTTGGCCAGTCCTTGAATTTCCACGCTATCACCTTGTTCCCACTGACAAAACATGCCCCCAGTGACTTTGCAGGTGCTGGTGCACTGAGACAGTGCTTTTAAAGAGAAGTATTTTCAAGGACTGATTTTGGTTCTCTCAAAGTTGTGGCAAAACTCACAAACTGGTGAAAAAGAGAGCTGGACTTATGTTATCCCAGGCATGCCTACAGTCCAGGCTTTTCTTATGGAACTATTTCCTAGGAAATCTGGGTTTATCTTCTGAAGCCATGAATTATTCTTCTCCAAGCTGAAATAAGATGCTGTGGGGACAAAAGGACAAGGGGTAGCAGAGTGACAGAAATGGCAGGTCCTCTCACAGAGCTATGGAAATGTGTCGACACTTTTGCAGAAGGGATGAGAGAAGCCTTCTTTCTCTTTACATGAAAAGCATGGGGAGGAAAGGAAAAGGGCTGCTGAATTTCTATCATCTATAATCCTCCACTTAACCTATGAATTAGCCCTTGTGTGAGCAAAAAGGAAAGTTGGTGGCTAAACCATAACCCGCCCCCCCAAGTGGGTACAAGTCTTCCTTTTCCCGTCCTGAGCACTATATATAATGGGCCCCTTGAATTAAGGAGATATATTAAAAAGAATCCTGGCTGGCTTGCCCCATTTTCTTTCTGGCTGTGCATATATTTATGTAATGTCCAATACCCCGGGACCAACCTCTTCAGAGCTGGTGTCAAGGTGTAAGGTGCAATTTTAACTTAGTAATTCCATACCCGCTTTAAACTGCTGGCACGAATGTTGGCAGGAGTAGATGCCTAATTACTCGTTTATACCCAAACTGCAAATTAGGTTTAGCTTCAGTGTGCACTGTGGTTCACAGGGAGAGTGAAAATATGTGCAGTTACCTATAAGGGAGCTGAGCCAGCAAAAACAAAGACAGAGTTCAGAAAGTAGAAAATCCCACAGTGAGCTGCACAGTTTGGCCAAGGACCCTCGCTCTGCCATAGCTGATACCACGTACTTTAATGGAAAATAGGAGAGCCTTTGAAACAGAAAGGATGAGAGGATTTCTCTGTGGGTTGCCACAGAGGGGGAGATTCATCTGAGCTAGCCTGTGTTGTCTGAATGTTTGGCTCCACCTTGATGTGGCACTCAAAGCCCTCTCAGTGGAAGACCATTACGAGTCGATCCCCCTGGGATATGGCCCCCAATCTTCCTCTCTTGACTGCAGTAGGAGCCTGGGTGCCTACTTGCTCAGAAATGCCTTCCCTAAAGCTAGGCAAGGTGCTTTCTGATCAGAGTTCGATAGCTGTAGATTCTAAAATGCCAGAGTTTGTGGTTACAGTTTATTTTTTGTGAAGCTGGCACCCAGAGGAACCCACATCATCAGCCAGGTCCCTTTCCTATCTGGGGTGAGGTGGGATCCTGAGTACTTGTGTGTTGGAATGCACTTGTTCCAAGGCTGGGTTGCATCCACACAGGTTGTGGGAGGGTAGGAGCAAAGCAACTCAGTCTGGCCAAAGGGGATTTATCAGTGAATCCATGAATGAAGACAGAAAAATATGGACTCTGTGATTTCTGGTCTCTTGCTATTTCTGCCAAACTGTGTCTAATGTGTGAACCATTGATGGCAGCTGCTTGGGGCTGGAGGCAAGGAAATGTCAGTGACAGTAGATGTGTTTGTTTATGCAGGCAAAAAGATGATGAAATGGGATGTGTGGCTCTTCCAAGGGAAGCTGTGTGTCCGCTGAACAGAGTGGATCTGTGTTGTGAGCAAACTCCCCACCAAGAGACGGCTCTATCTCTAGGCAACACCACCATCGAACCATTGTACCATCCTTGCTGAATATCCCCCCTTTACCTGAGTCCAGGAATGCCTTTGTCCTGAAGGAGCAGCAGGCATTTAGCAGCCAGTAGCCCCTGTGTCTGGCTGGTGCCGGCCCACAGCCTGACTGGCCGCAGCGAGCGACGTGCCATTTTTTATTATGTAGAAGGAAATTTTGCAAATATGCCCAGGGGTGAGGCAACATCAATAAGCAGGGAATGAACGCTCTATTACATTCATTTGGTTTCGTAACTTCTGTTGGGTCACAGGGGAGCTGCTAAAGAAAACAAAACAAAATCTCTTGTATGCCGGCTATATTTAGTTGTACGGAGCTTTGCGTTTGTTCTGGGGCTGAAGAACAGCATGTCCAAACCTGGAGCTTGAGGTTGAGTGTGTACTTAAGCCCTGGTCCTGCAAAGGCTTATGCATGTTCCTAACTTTGCACAGTTTGAGTACAATTGAGCTTTGGTCTGATGAGCCTGCTCACGGGATGTAATGGGAAATGCTTGTGACCCGCGTGGGTTATTCCTTCCACACGTCCACAACACACGTACAGGAGTACAACGTGTTTGTGCTTGTGTGGGGTACGTAGACATTCTTGAATTGAAGGGAAAAAATGCTGGCCTCTGCCTTTCAATTGCCTATCCAAATGTGGCTAAAATAGTATCTTATATAAAATAACTTGATTGCGTGTTCTGACATCAAAGAGCTCCCAGCGGTGGCCGGAGGTCTCTGCAGCAGTGGCCCCTAAAACCAAACAGTATGAACCCTTTTCCACCAGAGCATGTGAATATAGCCTCATCATTCCTCTATTTTTCCCTTTATTGTAGCCCACAGATTGTGGGGTGTTTTTGGAGGGGGGGAAACAAAATAATTTATATGTATGCATATATATGTTAGAGAAAGTTGGGATCTGTGTGGACCTGTTGTCAAGAAACAGTGGTCAGACTGGTGTGTCAAACCAACACAGATGAATTAAAATCAGTCAGAGTAGTTTATGACAGGAGTTTTCAGAGCAATTGTAAAAGGTTTTCCAGTTCCTGACAATCAAAACTCATGAATTAAGTGCCTTGGAAGAATGGAAGTTAGAGCATGTGGATTTCTTTAGTTTGTTTGTGGTTTTTTTTGTTTGTTTTTTTTTTTTTTTTCCCCCCAAGGTTTTGAGTTTCCTAAGGTAGCTTGGGTGAGAATTTCAGGCCATCTTCTGTCAAGGTGTAAAATGCTGCTTCTAATAGTTAAAATTCTCATATATTTGCATGACTCCAAGAGCTGAGGCTTAAAGAAAACCTCAAAATTTCAGTACTCTGCTAAAATTGGAAGAGTCAGGGGCACATCCAGTTGTGCCATGAATATAGTATGGTTCATGAGCTTCCAGGGTATTTCTGTTGTTGTCACTGCACTGTGTTCTGTATTCTAAGCTGGCTACCCAGGTAGTCAGATTCAGGATGTACCTATTCAACTGAAAAAAGTATTCAAACTTTGGTGGTGGGGGATGATCTGTGGAGATGTGTCTCCAAAATGCCCTTCTGTGATGCATCTGGGAGGTTCCTGGTGCTGCCCTCCCACAGCAGGGACTAAAGGCAAGGCACAGCCTTGCAGCAGGCATCACTCTCCTTTGTAGCTGATAAAAAAAAAAAAGGTGAAAACAATGCATAAGTTTTTTTGATTATTTAAAAGTTGCAGCAGAAACTCATGCTCCTGCTTGTGTCCCCATTACTTTACATAAAATTGTTATGCATTCTAAGTAGTAGCAGCCTGGGCCTCTTGACCTCACAAGAAGAGCTGTTACTATACATTTAACAAAAACAAGGTATTATGTATTAGCCTACACATTTTGCAATAGCTCCAGCAATCTAGTAACTACAGTCCAATTTAAACTGTGCCTGGAGGCAACAAAAATTGCACAAAATGGCAGCTAATTTATAGAAGGGAGAGAGGAAATATTTGGGGGTCTATTCCTTCAAGCCATCTGATTCGTATTATTGACTCATTTAGAAAACAGAAAGTGAGCAGAGACAAGTTTTTAAGGAGTTTGGTTTCACACAAATGACTTGCAATTGCAGCCCATTATTTTTATACCAAGACTTCATTAGTCATATCCCCGTCAAACCTGTGAGCAGTGTCAAATGTTTTCAGAAAACACACCAGGACAGGTATGGAACTCATCAGCCTGTGGCAAAGGTCGCTCTCATTAAGGAGTCAAAAATGAAAACTTTCAGTGTCTCTAACACATTGCACAGACGTTCCTGCCCCCACTTCTGAAATGTGGGGCCGAGCGAGCACCTCCTGCTCCCCAGACATTCAAATAAGATCAAGATGACAGGGCAAGAAAATGAATAGGATTCTTAACTGGCTGTACTTTATAATATGGTACTGATTGGAAACAACCAGAAAGTTGTTTGCCATGTCTATAGTACCATTTCCTGAGGTTAAACATAACATCTGAAATGAAGCAATTAAGTCTCCTTGAAGGAAAAAAAAAAAAAAAAAGAAAAAAAATAAAGATGGGGTGGAGGAAAGAAGGAGAAAAGGGGAGGACGTGGGTCTGCGTGGTGCTGACTTGGCACGCCAGCCATGCTCTGATGAGCAAAAGAAATGTCTGTGCAAACTTCTTCCCACCTGGGAGGTTGGAGAGGGAGACAGGAGAGCTGTGACACCAGAGTTGTTCAGGGCTGGCTCTCAAGCTGTGCCGTGACAGATGTGTTTTGAGGAATTTTGAGGCGCGGAGATAAGAATAACAAAAAGCCATTCACTGAAGCACAGTTACACAGGCTTAGCACAAAGGGGTGAAGAGAAAATGTGTCAATACACTCCTTATTTGTGGAAGGTTGGCCGTGTTTCTGCAGCACGCTGCAGTCGGGCCTGGGGGCTGTTGCTAACAGCAGCAGGGGTTGCTGTCTTGCCCCTTAAAAGTTGTTCAGAGTGTCCTGGCAATGAAAGAGGATTCCCTTTAGCCGCTTCATTCTGGGACACAACAAAGTCATTCTGATGTAGAAAATGTTTATTTTACAGAGGCTTTGCTTATTTAAAAATAGTGTCTACGGGGCTTTATGTAAGATGGTAGAAATACTTTTAGGAAGTTTTTTGGTTTTTTAACTGCTCAGCTCATGTAGACTTGGATTTGCTTGTTGTGCTCTTGAACAAGTCCTTGGGCAGCCAGGGATGGGGTCTCTAAAATGCCTTGGTCTTGGCTTTTTCGGTCTTCCCCAGTGGATTGCAGCAGCCTTTGGCTACGGGTATAACCTTTGCTGAGTTCCCTGTCAAATGGGGACAAGAAACCTGATTTCTGTGGGTTAGTCAGTATTTGCAACATTAATCTGTGAAGATTTAAGTTCTATAGTGATTACTTGAATGAAATAGTTGAAGTTGCAGGTTATTTTGTATGTAGGAAGATGCATATATGGATAGCTTGATAATAATTTAGAAATCTCAGTGTCTTGTCCCATGCACCAGCATTTACCCAGTGTACTCATTCACACTTGACTGTATTTGCCTCTCCTGCTTCCTTGCCTCTTCAAGCCTATGCATGCTTGAAATACTAAAGTGCTTAAAGCCCCTCCAGCCTGACAGCTAGGGGCACAGATCCTGGAAAAGCAGGGAAAATGCCAGTGCTGCTGGGCAGGTTGTGGCCACCCTGCTCTCTTGTGGTCTCCTGGCAGCTCACTTTTCCCAGTGGAGAGGTGGCTGAACCTGCAGGTTGTTTCTTGGACATGGAGAATGGAGGTGGTGTGATACATTGTTAGGTTATAATTGTCTTTGACCATCGTTACTGGAGTGTGCATAGAGTGAGTGGACTCCCTGAGCTGGCTCCCATCTCCTTTGGTTGCATGTAGCTCACTGGAAGGTCATGTGGAGGAGGAGGAAGGCCAAAATTTCTGGGTTCAATCATTCTGCTGCTGTGATCTCAGGCAAATCTGATTCTTAGTTGCTTGGATCCCCTCTCTGCAAAGCAAGAGTTTGACCCTCTTTGTGAGCGTTGGGAACTCTCTTGAGTGGAGGTGCTACTGAACAGGGTGGCTGTCAGGGGTGAGCTGAGAAATGCCAATGCTTATCACTGAGAAGCAACCCTTTGGCTAGACCCACTTAATAAAAAGAGATTTCTGACACATATTACCCACCCTGGGCTCACACCATGGAGTTTTCCCCCCTTTCCCAAGTGCAAGACACACGGGGTTGTGAACCTCCTTCTGCTGAGCAAGTGTGTTTGTCTGCAGACATCAGGGCTGGGCCTTGCCAGGGTGTCTGTGCCCTCACCTGCCAGCCCCCGGTCAGCCCCTGACCAGAGGCACATCCTGAGTGCCAGCCCTGTGATTGATGCACTTGGCCGAGAACTTCCCTCCTGCCCGCTCAGGAAACAGGAGGGCTGGGGAGATAGCGCTCGCCTTTCTTTCACAGCCCCTGCTTCCGAACTCTAATCACCTTCTGCTGTGGGAAAAGAGATGAGATGCTGCCTAAAAAACAGATCATTGTCCGCCTCCTAGATTAATGCAGAGAAAGCAGTATTGTCTCCTGAATGGATAAACCTTCCTCCTGTCACTCAAAACCTAAATTCAACGCTACTTCATTTCTAAGAGGCTTATCTTCCTTGAATAGACCCTTGCAGCTCAAGTAAGAGGCGATGTAATGAAGCGTGTTTTTTTCTTAAGTGAGAAACCTGCTGCAAAGAAGGGGTGAAGCCTGTGCAGCTGTTCTAAAGGGCCTTTGCAGACTCTCGAAATACTTGTCATTTATCTGGTCTTGCCTGACAGCGAATGAGAGAAGATCAAGTTCAAAATCTGCCGGCGTGGCTTTCAGGGCTTCTTCATCTGTTAATTAAATAATGGTCATTAGCGCACAATGCCCCCCAATAAGGGCGGATATGATGCTGAGATGGAAATATGGGTTTGGGGGTTATGAATAAGCAGATGGTCCCCAGGAATTTTGCTGCTTTGACCCCCCCAGCTATGCCTCGGTATGTGGCTGGAGGAGCTGGCAGTGAAGCAGGTGGCATCAGGCGGAAAAATAAATTCGTAGAAGCGTGCTGAAATCATTGTAGAATCCACTCCTTTTATGTGGGGCAGCGATTAATTCAGCGATTTCCCACAAACCAGCCTGTTTTTGGAAAATCACCCACACCACCGTTGCCACAAATAATGTCCCGTTTGCTTTCCTGGAGCCTGCTGTACTAAAGACTTACACTTTAAATGTATTTTGGGAAATGTACTCTCTAAATTAATATTGGTTGCTCAACATCAGAGGGCCAAATCCTGAGGTGTTTACTCAACTTGTGCTCTGTTGAAACTTACTCTGATATCAAAGAGCAGCTCTGAGGGTTGCTGAGATGGGATATAAGATCTGTCTCTGAGTAACTACAGGTGATACAGGAATTTATTGTAGATACGAGAGGTTAGTTCTTCTTTTTATGGTCAACATACGTTTAATTTTTCAGATGTTTGAATTCAGATTTTACCTAAAAACACTGATCTTGTGAATACCTCTTTCTTTCATCACCAGTGGCATGACTTTTCCAGTCTCACCATCAGCATGACTGTGGGCATCCAGTTTGTGCCTTTGCAGTTACAGTCTGTGTCCTGAAAAATTCTTCCTTGGCCTTTTCAGACACCGAGGTGGATGTGGTTTTATTTCAACTGTGACTGTGTAGGAACTATGTGACACTGAGTTACCCAGGATTATGTCTGATTTTTCCTGAGAGTTGCTAGTTTTCTGCCTGGGGTTATTGGATGGGACAAGAGAGGAGACCCCGCATGGTGCACACAGGGAGGGCAATTCAGGCTTTGCTTGTGCCAGAGCTAAATGTGCCTGAATGTCCAATCTGGCTTGGACAGGAAAATAAAAACTTTAAGAAAGTACTTGAGGAGATTGGCCATCGGCAGGGTAGTGGTCAGCCTGGGGGGATTTGGCAGGCCCCTGTGCTAGGCAGAGGTGTAAAGCAGTTAGATGGTGATTTAGAGGGAATTTTGAGCAGTGTGGAGGAAAATTCGAGGCTTGGAGTGCAGACCCCTGTCATGGCATGGAGCATTTCTAGTGCTGAAATGGGTGCTCAAAATCCCACAGGGCAGTTAATGTCCCCAGGATGGGTCCCTGGATGTCATGATGTGGCCTGGACCAGTGTGGAGACCAAAGAAGCCAAGGAAAAGTGGGGAGTGGCTGGGAAAAACATGAAATGTACAATAAATATGCTCATGCAACAAATCTGCGTTAAAGCAAACATTATGCTTGTGACAGAAAACAATAAAAGTAAGGAAATTTGCAGTTAATGGTAAAACATACCATATGTCCACAAATGCCTAGGCACACCAGGGCACCCCTGTAACTGCTTTCTTGATGTCAAGGTGTTGAAGGCCAGATGGCAGGTTTCACCCCAAATTACAGAGTCTCAGACTGCTGTTATGGATTTTTGTCCTTGGTTGCCTTTTTCATCATGACCTATTCCCACCATGTGCTGAGGTGAATGTTTCTGAAATGGGCATGACCTGCAATTTTACTTGGCAAATGTTGTTTTTCAGGTACTTTGGAGTGGGAAAACCTTGCTGATAGTGCCCTGAGTAGATCAGTCAACACTGTTGCTAAATGTGCTCTAGCACTAAAATATGGTACCTGGTCTGGTGGAGAAAATGTTGACATCACAAATCACAGGTTGTTCCTTCAGCCCTACATCTGGAGATGCTCTTGACAAATATAGTGCTATATTTCTTGGATTAATAGGCATCAATAGCCAAATTCCCTGGACTATGGGAAATTAACAAACGCTTTCATCTCTACTTCCATTACAGGGATTATTTATGGGGATATTTTGGTAGTAGTAGCTGTTTGTTAACTGTTTAGGGAGCTGGCTGGAGGCTTTGTGTGTGCAGATACTGACCTTTTGCAGATTTTTTTTGCCTTCGCTGATGTCTTCGTCAGTAAGGAGACACCTGCATCCGTGCAACCCTGGTGAGCAGAGCAACACAGCACTTCAGTATTTCCCCTCCTTCACCAGCTGGATAGGATCCCTGATACAAAACCTGAGAAATGTGCCAAAAGCCTTCAAAGTTCAGGCCAGAGGTGTTTGTGCAAGATAAAAATGGGACAATATAGCATCCCTGGACAACTCATCCGTTTACACATGACATTCGTTGTGGTCTCTGATTAGCTTGTTAGTGAGGAGGCAGGAAGAAGTGCAATCAAGTTTTTATGATTCATCATTTCTGTTCCCTGTTCGGGAGACAATGTCAGTGCTCTTTGCCAATCATAGATGGTGGCTTTCGAGTGCCTTAGGGAGATGCTTTTTTTAAAGATGCTCTCTGTGTTTCTGAAGGCTGAGCCACATTTCTAAATAATAGGGAGGTCCTGGAGTTTATTTTGTGTTGTGCCTTTTTTTTTTTTTCTAATTGTATCTACTAACAATGCTTTTATGTTTGCTGCACGTAAGCTAAAAGAAAACGTGCTGCCGGTTTGTCTGTAATCCTGTTTTCACACAGAAGTGTTTGTGCAGAAATAAGTTAGAAATGGTACCTGGAATATTTTCCACAATACAAAAGGCAAATGTAAGTTTTATTAAGTTGAAAAGGATACATTCTCTTCTCCTGACCTTGATTTTTTAGCTATATTCTCTATACCCTTGCTTTAGAAGTATTATTCTTCATCCCATCCAATTACCATTTCTATCAGCTCTTCTGAAAGATTATGCTTTTTGGGTGTTCTTCTGTAGATGTCTTTCCAGTGGCTTCACTTGATGAATGTGACAAGTTTTGTGTTTTCTCCCTCCCCTCATTGAATTGAAAAGTTTTTTGATAAATACAGGCCAATAAGTGCCCAAAGGCAGTGTTTCAATGGCTGCTAAATCTTTCAAGGTTAGGACTTAACCTCCGTTCTCCCTAATTCAACTGCAACCTTCAGTCTGGAGCCAATCAAGAATATCAGATGATACTTAAACAATGAAGGATTTCTGATATTCAGGTACAGCCTCTGTTCAATAGGATTGCAAATTCTTTGTGTGAAGAAAGTCGGTTTTGCTCTAAAGTACTGTCACAAAAAGTGAAATTACCATTTGCTTGGAATGATGCCATTCATCATTGTCAGAATACTAAGCATTGTAAGTAGCTAGGCCTCTCCAAATTAATGCCTTGTTTTGCATCGGCTAAATTTCCCAAATCCTCGAGGATGGGTCATACAAAACTCATCTCACCGTTTTAATTTATCAATCCAATATGAGTGCGGTGAAAGGGAGCTTCATTCGGTCTTAGCTCTTTTATTTACAGTCTAATTCTAAAAGAAAAGGAAATAAGATATGAAAATAAGTTGGAAAATAAGATAAATCTCTCAGTGAAATCACAAGATCTACTCAGTCCTGTAGCAAACCCTCTATAATTCATTTGTAGGTCAGCTCAAGGGATTAGCCATGACGTATTTGGAAATTCATTTATTTTTATTTTATTTTGCTGTTTCTTATGCATAAGGGTAATGCTGTCCCCAAGGCTTTTCAGGTAGCCCTCAAATCTTGACAACATTTGCTGTCTCTAAGGCCTAAGCCAAAATTAATTTTCAAATAAACAGCATAAAAATGTATGGAGTTGTATAAATTTGAATACAAAATGCATTTGTTTTGCTTGCTCCCATCCAACATACATACTGTTGGCTCAGCCAAAAATCATAACATGACATGGAAATTAACGGCCATATGTACATCATGAAAGTCAAAAAAGTTTCTTAGTTTATTAGAAACACCGTAGTGTGTGTGTGTTCTGTTTTTTTTTTTTTTTTCCCTCCCTCCACCCACTTTCTCCCTGATATGCTCTGCTGGGGAAGTGCTGCATGTTAATTGTGCTTCTCTCTCTGGGTGCCTCTGAGCCCATGGCTCTGCTCCTGGACCACTGGCTGCCTCCTGCATCCCACTCGGGATTTTGAGGGCGTGACACCTCGAGAAGCATCGAGATGTTTTCAGTGAAAGTGAAATTAAAGGGCACTTGGTATCTGTGGCAATTTGTTTTATCAGGGAAACGGGGGAAGTGAGAAAGGTGCTTGGACAGCCTGCAGCAGCAGCACAGGCTTGGAAGTGCTTCTGGTCCTGCAGCGAGCAGAGAACTGGACTGGAGGGCTGGAAACAAGGCTGGAAGCAAAATCCCCAATTTTGGGCTGAACCCAAACAAAAAACCCAACTAGTAGCCCATGCTGAGGGATTGTAGAGAAACCATACAAATATTTTGCTGGTGTTTAAATATGATATAGAGGTGAGTCTTCCAGCAGGCTCCAGTGCATCCCAAGGGATGCCAGGAGCTGCTCCTGCCCCAGGAGCCTGCGGCACCTGTGGGATCAGCCCCACAGCAGCCAAAAATAACTCCGTGCTCTTAAATTAAAACAATGCCTCTTTTCGGTCTCATTCCACAAGGGGGCTGCAGGCACGCTGGAAGTTTAGCAGCTGGCAGGCTGGCGAGTACCTGGGAGAAAGGATGCCCGATCCCATGTGGAGGTGCCCAAGCAGGGCCAAATCCAGGGGGAGGTGGTCCCTGGGTCAGAGCAGAGCCTGTGCACGGCTTTTTCTGAAGGTGTGACCAGTGGCTCCCTGACAAGGTCGGCTGGGGATGGTGGAAAGCAGGAGGAAAAGCCTGCAGGAGTGAGCTGGGTGCAGCTCTGCATCATAGCACTCCTGCTGCTCCTACCCCAAGGTTCTCCAGATTAGCTGGGTTAACCAAAATATCCTTTCAGTTGTGCTTAATTAAGGGGAGTACAGCCGTGTGAGATCTCACTGGTGCATTGCCTGCAACTTCATATCTGGAGCAGCATCAGCTGACCAATAAATAGTTGGTTAATTATTAATTTGTTAAAGATTATGTTTGGAAGGGTAGATCACCTTGAAATGTTGCTTTTTATTATCTTTCCCAGCCAGGCAATGAAAGATTTCAATTTAATGTGACATGACAAACTACAAACAAGTGTATTTTAGGCTTTGGCAGTGAGGAGCTGGGATCTGAAGGGGTGCTGCCAGGGGCTGGTTTTCCATGGTTTTCCACTCCATGCCTACCCAGGATCAGGTGTCAGCCTCCTGCCTGGCATATTTGGGTTGTGTACAGATCCTCTTTTTAGCAAATAATTTATATCCTGGGTCATCATGGAGTAACTTCTGTGCTGAGTGCTCATGCACATTTCAATATTTTGAAGCTTTTATTTTCAGCGATAGTAGCTCACCCTGCTGTGCACAGTACAGAGCCTTCTGTCCCAAAAGACATCAAAGTGTGCTTTATGGATTATTTTCCATCTTTATTTAACCCTCCACTGAAATGCTGTTACGCTGGACTTTGGGTGTAAAACATACGTGGATGTGTTCTCACCCTGCCCCTGCCCGCTCCAGGAGCGCTGCTGCCCTTTCCCAACCTGGAGCGTGTCCTTGATGTGGATGGTGCAGCTCAGACCTTCCCACCTGGCTCTTCCCAGCTGCTGTTTGCAGGCGTGAATTTTCCCTCCAGGCTGAGTGAAAAAGCCGAGGCCAGTTGCTAAATGGGTGTTGTTCTTCCCAACCAGCACAGAAGAGCTGCCCACCAGTGGCCCTGGCTGGGGAGCAGCTGTGGACTCTGAGCCAAGCTCGGCCTTAGCTGGAGATGGACCATCTCCTTCAGCTTTTGGTCTCCTTCCAGAATCTCCTGGGGTTTGCTTGCCCTCCATCATCTGGCAGATTTTGCCAGCCAGGCTGCAAGAAATGCAGGTGGAGAATTTTTCACCAGAGCTCAGCCCTGCTGGGTTAACTGGGAGTGGGAAGGGGAGCGTGGACAGCAGTGGGGAGCTGCTGCCATCCCTTGCAGGGATGCTCACTGGGACCTGCTCTTATCAGCCCAGATCTGCTTTCATGGTTGAAGGTCAGAAAGAAAGAACAGGGAGAGAAAGAGAGCTCTACTTGCAAGTAAAAGATAACTTTAAAAACTGTGGCAGTCAACATGAATGCTGCCATACAGCATGTCTTAAGACTAGAAGGTGGATTTTAAAAATGAATAATCCCAAATAACAAAGATAAAAAGAAGTTTGGTTTGTATGTGTTTCTGAAAGTGAAAAATACTGATAATATCATTGAACCACATGATATCACTTATCTTCTCTGTTTAGTGCATCTTTTTTGACAAAAAATCATGGAGGTTTTTTTTTGGGTTTTTTTTTTTTACGTACTTGGAATCTCCTCAAGTCAAAATCCCAGAGGAACACAATGCCTTGCTCTTAATATACACTGAATACAAATTGCTTTTTAATTCATAACACTTCCTAATTGCTATTTTAGGCAGTGTTTGTGGCACAGCAGAGTAGAGTACTGCACTTCTGGTTGAAAACCTGTTCTTGACGTGTGAACTGTGTGTCTTGCTGTCCTGAAACTCTGTCAAACCTGACACCAATAATGTTTAGCCCTGTAAATGTCTTTTCATTGTCCTCATCACCCTGTTATGGCAATTGCTTCTTAGGTGACTTTCATTCCTTGCCAAAGCGTAAAACACCCCATGATGCATGAAATGTGGGATTTGCATTCCCATTTGAAGCCTCAGATTCAAAAGTATGTTGGTGACTGGTTCCTCAAGGGCCTGTGAACGTCAGTGCAGGGTTCTGCAAGGCCTGGCAGAGCGGTGTGGAGGGGGTAGTGGCAACACTGATCGTGTGGAAGAGTGGAGAAACAGTGGTTTTTAGTTTATCTTAGGAGAAGGTGGCAGTTGGTTTCCCTGGATGTGTGTGGCTGAGTGCTTGCAGCAGCACCAGCTCTTTGCTTTAGCTAAGCAGGGCACATGGTTAAATTAGTTTTTCCCTCCTGGCTCCCTCCCTTTTGCACTCCTGGAGAGCAAAACCCTTTGCCTTGACTCCCTGCTGAGGTGGCACTGAGGGGACGTGGCTCTGGCACTGTTCTGTGTCCCTGTGCTGAGGCTGGCACCTCCCCTGTGCTCCTGCTCTCCCCAGACTAAGGCAGGAAGTCTCCTCTCCTGGCTTCAGCAAGGTGCATCTTTTTCTCTCCTTTTCTCCAACTCTTCTACAATCCCTTTACCCTATGGTATTTATACTTCACATAGATGAAGGAAAAGGATTGTGTAGTCTTATATCTATATCTTAAGTAACTGCACACTGTTTCATTATATTGTTGGGAAGTGAGAAAAGTTTCAGGGCTTTGGCTAAATCCATTATTTGGACTCCTACACAAAGTTTTCTGTAAACTCTTCCTGTTTATACCAGGTGAGGATCTGGCTCCTCTTTTTGCTTTTGGTTTGGCACTGCTACTAACTCTAAACTCCATTTGCTGGTTCTGCTAGGAAGAGCAGGGGAGGAGGGAAGGAAACTTTTAGTGAAAACTCCAACTTGTACATTTATAAGAGTGATTTTAATAACTTTGGGTTACCCATGCTAATCCTTTAACAGGAAGGGGGTTTGAGAACTGACCCAACCTCCTTTCCTTTCATTCTATCCCAAAACACCTGCAACTCTCAGCAGAGTAATCTATGAATCACTGTGTCTGTCGTCTACTTATTGTCTTGTCTAGTGCACTCCACGGTGGAACTAATCAACAGCCCTGAATGAAGCATTGCTCCTGAGCTGAATTCCTTAAAGCTCCTGAAGTATTCAGCAAGGAGGAGAAATCTTTTAGTATGATTTGCTCCACATTCCAAATTCATTTATAGAAAGAGAATAGATGATTAACAACGGGTCGAGAGACACAGATTTAGCACTGCTTTGCCCTGACCTGCCCTGAGTTACTCCTTCCACTTCCCAGGCTGCTCTAATAAGATGGGTTCAAGGATTGGGATGGCAAAAGCTGCTTGAATCCCCTGCACCCAGCCGTCTTAATTTGGTTTATTTGCCTTAATGAAGAAATCTGGTTCCTTAATCACAGGTGAACGGAAAAGGTCACTTGCCACTCTGACAAATGGGTTTACCCTGAGCTGTTTGTGTGGGGCTCTCAGATAGGGAGCCTCCCCCTTTTCTTCCCTGCCACGAAATGCCAACGTCTCCGCGGCACCTCCTGTTGCGGCCATTACCTGTGGTGCCTGGGCTGCCTGCCAAGGAGCACCCTCGGTAGCAACAAAAGCATAATCATTTCCAGTTGGAAAAGGCTGAGCTGCAGTAATTTTCCTCTTTGAAAGCTGCAGCAGCCAGGCTCAGGTTAAGCAGGAGGACGCTCGGTCCCGGGACACAGCACAATGAGGGTACAAAATTTGTCTGCAGTGGCCATCTGGGGACTGGGAGGTCCCCAAATGTGTTCTTCATCCTCTCCTTGTGGTGTCCAGCTGACCTTGGCAGTGAGGTGCCCAGGGGGATGTTTGCATCTTGCAAACACCTCTCTTTTTGGGCAGGTGTGAGTGGGAAATGCTAACAAAATGGGTGCAAAAGAATGGATTGACATTTCCTAAGTGAACAGCTGGTCTGCAGAAGGGTGAAAGGTGTAAAAAGGACACCCTGCATGTCTCAGGACTGGGCAGCAGCACACTTTGAGAGTGTGTTACAGGCCCTTTCCCAAGCAGTGCAAGCCTTGGGCTCGCTGACCCTTGCTGTTGACTTTGGTAATAAACTGTGCCAGTAAAGCCATGTCTCTATCCCAATGGACCTCCTGAAAAAGCCAACTGAGCGGTCTCACACAGCCCTGGTTAATGGCTTGCTCTAGGAAATCCTTCTGCAACTGGTACAAAAGAGAAACCATTCCAGAAAGCAGCTCAGGAGCTGTGTAGGTATGTGCAGGAAAATCATTGCTTCTTTCAGGTACAGCTGAAAACATCTTGATGTGTGTAGTAGGCAGAGAGCACTTGGAGCACATTCCTGGTATTTCACCACATATGAGCTTTGTGGACATTTGGGCTGTGGAAAATAAAACTTTTGAGGACTGGCCCGGTAGCTTTGCAGAAATGTTGCCCATGTGGAGTGGTGTTCAATGTCAGCTGAAGACGAAGCTCTTCTCCAGGTTCTGGGTGCTCACAGACAGCCTCACTGGCAGCCTCCTAGGGTCACATAAAAAACGAGATGGGTCAAACCCCAGATGTGCTGAGTGAGTGTTGAGATGCACCGATGTTCACTTTGCTGGAAAAAGTGATGTCTCTTTTACTTCACACTTCTGTTTTGAACCAAAAAGCGAGGCGGGAGTTGGTTCAAAACAGAGCTTTCCAATTTTATTTGGCATTTCAGTTCTGCTAGTTTTGAGTAGTAGTCAGAAAGATAAAGCTCTGTCTTGCAGGAACGTCCTTGGACGTGGTAAAATAAAGCAGACAGGTGACTGGCAGGAAGTGAGAGCGGCTGCTCCCACACAGATGCAGGCCACTAAATAACTTTTGAGATCATCGTTCCTGTTCAGCTCTTTTCCTTTGATTCTTCAGATTATTTTTATGTCAGAGGCAAATAAGAAACAAAGACAAATATGCAAAATGATGAGCCGGAGCTTATTGGAGCAGGAAAATAAGGCATGCACTCCACTTCCCGGTTTGCCATGAAAGGCAAAATCATTCACATTGGTGAATCATGGCAGCTCGAGCTGCCTGAAATTGCTGCTTTCTGGAGTTAAATTGCTGCTAGCACGCATGGACTAAACAAAGATGTTAGTTCAGTTCATTTAAAAGAGCAAGTTTTCTTTAGCTTTGATTTCACGTGTGCTTTTGTAGTGCCAATGGATGGTCTGATTTTCTGACAGATGACATTTAAGAGCATTTGTGCGTTTCCTTTGGGGAGCTGTGTAGTTTTAAAGAGAAATAAAAAACATCAGAGAGGATGGAGAAGTGCACTCATTCCTATCTCCAAGAGAAAAAATCACAGGAAGAGGTGTGTGTTGTATCTCTTCAACAACCAAAACTGATGTTGGTGAAAGTGCCTGATTCTTCTTACTGAAACAAACATGGATTTTGGAAAGGAATCTGCTCCTTCTGTCATCTGAGTGAAGGCATTAATTCATCCAAATTTTCTATGAGAATCTTTTGTGCCTGGACTTTCAGAGTCAGCCAGGTACCTGTAACTTTTAGAGAAATTAAAGGTACTGAATGTTACTTCTCTAGAATGTATTTTTTGGCAGGTCTTGTTCCTTCCCAGGCGCTGGTGAGAGGAGATGGGTGGTTTATTACAACAAAAGTATAGCTGCTAAAATTAGGCTATTTTGAGTGAACTAAGTGGAAGAAAGCCTTTTGGAGCCCAAATTTAATAGCAATTAGGTGCTTCTCCAGTGTGGCAGTTCCTGCCCTTCTGGCTCCTCCTGGTCATGTTATTCCTTGGAGCTTCATACCTGTCTCTGGCTGCTAGGGAGCACAAACCCTGCAACCCAAACAGAATTTTCTCACTTTGTTCTACCAAATCTAACCTGCATGTACATGGACAAAACATCAGACAAGGCCATCTGCTGTGATGTGTCCTCGTGCCAAAGCTTTCCACCCCTTCCAGTTCACAGACTGTCAAGGTGGGATTTGCCTGCTGTAGGTGTTCATGAGCATGCCCACCTCGGAGCAGATGGTTCAGGTTTCCTTTGTGCTTGACAGGCAGCTCGTGGGATGGGGTTTCACCTCAAACTGGGCATCTAGATGCCTCTAAGAGCCTCTCCCAGGGCATTTCTGCAGCCTCTGTGAAGCTGGTGTGGATGTTGGAAACGTCCAGACTCGCTGGTGGTGCATCCTGGCGTAGGGTGTGTGCAGACAGCAGAGGGTGCTGGAGTTTTTTCCCTTTCAGTGCACCTCCAAGGTTGCAGGATCCTTATAAACTAAAATCAATTGGCTCTTACAGTGATTGCTGAACACACAAAAGCCAGGCAGGTAGAGCAAGAGAGGAGGTACTGAGCTTGAATTAAATGGACAGTCACCTTCAAATCACACCTCTGCCAGAACTTTTGCACCTATCAAACCAGCAAGTGAAAACCGAGATTAGCATGATACAAATCAACAGATTTTAATTTTTAAGCACTTTTAAATTAAGATTTTCCTCTCTTAAACATTTTTATAAGCTTTTTTTTTCCCATGAAATTGAAAACAAAAGCCTCTGCAGTCCTTTATTTCAGAGATATCAGAGTCCAGAAAATTTTGTTCTGTTAGAAGTACAACTTGCAGACATCATCAACATCCAGCAAGGTGCCAATATAGACTTTTATAGAGTAGCAATGCTGTCAGCTAGCACCTTACAGCAACATCCAGATCTGTACAGCTAAAGAGCTTCACCCAGGATGGCCAGTCCCATGGGCCAGGGCTGTAGGAAGGGTTCCTCTGTAAATGTCAGTAGTAAGCCTTTTAAAAAGCAGGATTTAAAAGAAGTAGGGGTAGAAAACTAGGCTTGCCAGGCTGTAAGACTTGAATAACTCCCTTAAGCTCAATAGAGCTTAAGACACTTAAAATTCTCAGAGGCAAGTTTTCCCCATCAGGACATGGATGTACTGGTTGGTTGCAGAATAAGCCTGAAATTCAGACTTGCTCCTCAGGTCCAGCTGTGAGTGAGAAGCTTGAGGGTTGAGTCATGTGTGCTGTGCTTGGTGGTGCTGCCCCTGGCAGGGAAGGGAAGCAGGTGCAGGGCAGTGGCTGCTTCACCTTCCACTTTTTGCATCCTTGCATCCATCCCTGCTTAAAAGTGCAAGTTCCACACCACGGGTTCCAACTCCAACTGATGTCATAGCCAGGATTAAAACTTGGGAGTGACTGGCTCCTGGCCTATTTATTAATGTATTAAATCCCAGAGTGTTTCTGCTGCTAACTCTCACGGGTTACTGGGATTGCTTGGCAGCAGCAAGCCTGGCCCAACATCCATTGCTGGCTCTGTTACCACTCCAGCTTGGTTGCCAGCTCAAGGGCATCCAGTCAACAAATACCTTATTTTTGGATTCTCCCATTCTCCTGAGACCATTGCTGTGAGGAATGACCTCCCTTACCTCATTCACCTTGTTTGCTGTTCCCGACCCAGCGAGTGCCGTGGCCGTTGCGTGAGTCAATCGTCCCGTGGAGGAGAGGTCTCACTGTGATGTTTTCCTTAGCACTCAAACCAGAGCTGTGGCTGGCATCTGCAGGATGGTCCAGATGAACATAGACAAGTCTATATTTTAGTCATGTTAAAGCTATGACTCAGCTAACAAAAGTCAGGAAGTCCAAGCTGCAGATTGGCAGGTTGTCCTTGGCCTGCTCTGCTGCTTGTGGGCATGGGATGGCAGCGCACCCGGGATGGGGCTCCATTGTGCAGTGTGCTGAGGGTGGAGGAGCAGCTACAAACTGTTAGACCCATGAAGGGTTCATTTCTCTTCTTTTTAAGCAGGTAACTTTTTTTTTTTTTTAAAGTTATTGCGCAAAGGTACGTCTTCCTTGTGTTGAAGTGGAAGTCTTGTTTTTGCATATGGGCATCAAGGTGGTTTCTCCACCTCTGCAGGTTATATCCATGGCTGGCTGGGGCTCATAGGGCTTTTTGCACAGCAACTCACAGAAACCCCTTCCCATTTTGAATGTGCCATATCCCAGCTGTCTTTTTCTGTAGCCAACATCACTTCTCAGTTTTGATATATTTCATTAACTTTTTTCCCCACTTATGTGTTTAAAAATGAGAGCCATCTTTAGGAAATGCTCTATGGGAATCCAAAATCTTCTAACTTGCCTGCAATACAAAGGTTATGAAAAGTAATAAGAACTCACAGATTCTTATGCTAAACTATTTTTTTTAATGAGTGACTGGAAAGCCTCATCTCTGTTTCTTATTAGAACTGGTAAAATTACTCAGATCAATTATTTTTTGTAATTAAAAATTTTCTGTTTCAGTATCACAATTTAATTATTTAAAAACATCTTGCTTCTCCCATTATCAATATAAATGTGCCGTTTTAATTTCACAGAACAAATTTCAGCGCCGCAATATTCAGCATTTATAGCTTTTCACTGAGCAGGCTCACCCGATTTTGGTGTGGAATGGCCGGGCTATTAGATGCAAGAAAGAATGCCATTTAAATACGGGGTGGGATTGTGCACCCCGATAAGCAGCAGCAGCGGCAATCCCAACTGGAGCATTCCCGACTCTCCTCCGGGCTCGCCGCTATCTCTGGGGGCGGCCGGGAGTTATAATCGCCCTGCAGCTTCCTCCTCCCTCCTTGCGAGGAGAGGATGGGAATTCGCCGAAGGCTTTTATCAGCGATGTGCATCTGCCCCCAGTCTCACTCGGCGGCTCTCGCCAGCCAGTGGGAAAAGTCGGGCCAAGGCGTAATCTGCTCCCAGCTGGCTTCCTGCTGCCGTGCCCCAGGGATGGAGGAAGCAGACAAGTGGCCCTGCGTGCTCTCTCCTTGCCAGGCCCAAAAGTTCAAGAGGCTCAGGGAGACAGAAGAGAGTTTCTTGCTCTCTTTTTTTGGGGGTATTGCGTATTTAGTGCTGGAATATGGTGGAAGGCTGTGGAGATGAGACAAAACGCAGATGAGCCTTATGGCTTCCAGCTCTTTGGACACCTGCTGGGTGAATTTTGGCCACTCGCTCTGTACAGTCTGATGTGATATTAAGGTGCCATCTGCAGAGTCTTCAGTTAGATGAGGTGTCATCTTTAGGTTTCAGTTTGTACTCCTGCTCCATCTGCAGTTTGAGTGCACCTGGGCGCACCACTTGATTTATTTCTTCGCCTGTTCAAAAAAAACCTTTTGTGTCAAGAATTCCTCTTGTGTCTACAAAATTTTGATGAAGTGTGAGGTGGAAGGGATTTTTCTGCTCCTGTTGCATGTAATTTAAGAAAGTTTGGTGGGAGCTTCTGGATAAGAAAGACTGGTGGATAAGGCCAGAGGGTGAGTGCAGGGAGTGTGCTGGGGTCTGAGTGAAACATGCTGGAAACCAGCCGCAAAATGCAGAGCAGGAACTGTGCGAAGGGCCACGAGTCCTCCAGACATTGACAAATTCTGCCTTTTCGCTATTTACCTGCAGACATTGGTGCAGCAGGGTCTTTATCCCAAATAAACCCACGGGGTGAGACCCTGGTAAAAACAGAAGGAATATGTTCTTTCACCTTTGCTGGTGTAGGAGTGGGAGAAAACTGTGCTTGAGCCAGAAAAGCCATGTTTGCTCAGAACTAGCCATTTGAACTAGAATTAGACATTTGTTTCTCTGTTTTTTGAAATATTTTTTCTTCCCCAAACAACATAATTGGTGAAAATCTTGTTTCCATTTAAATCATGGGAGTTTTGTCATGGACTTTTAGGTGCCAGGATTTCCAACTGTGTATTTTTTTAGCACCTGAGCTTAGGTAGGGTTCAAGAGAACATATCTGCCATTAGAAGGTTGCTCCCACATTCCTGTGTTATATCAAAGTCTGGAGCTAACAGGGCAGTCTTAAAGCGTGGCACATAATGCATTTCTGCATTAAATACACCCACATTATCTTACATCCCGAGCAGCCCAGATTGTCAGTAGACAATTATGGGTTTTACTGGGTTTATTTTGATTGGCCTGCTCTCAGTTTTCCATAGTGGTACTCTATTTGTAAAAACAGATCATTAATGATAACAACAGATGACATGTGTCTGAAATATGGGGTGGACGAAGGGAGTTAGTTTTTCTTCCTATTTTTTTTTTCCTGAGTGTCTGCACTTTGACAGCGCATTTGCCAGGCTGTCACTTGCTTGAGAGATCCACAAGATTAGGACCTCATTGTGTGAATGTTTTCACAGCACTTGTTGCTATAAAGAATCTTCACACTTTGGTGGATGAAATCTGGACTCCTAGACACAAACTGTTAAGAAGCAATCATAACAATTAGCTAATGTGTCAACAATTAGCACTTTCCATCAACTGGCATTGAGTGGAACCTTCTTCTTATCCACATGCAGACAAAAATGCAATGATGTAGTAAAGAAAAGCAGTGAAGTTGGCTGCTCTCATCCCATGCTGTAGCCAGCAAGCTCCCATGGGCATTGTTTACAATGATTATTCTTCCATTATGATGTTATTGCACAGGTCAGGGGTGGTAGCTAGACTGAAAATAAGCTTTTTTTTTTTCCCCTCTTTTTTTTTTTTTCCTTATACTTTTGGCTGCTTTTACAAAAGTACAACAGAAACAACTGCTGTGAAAAGGTCAGCCAGTAACAGTACTTTAGTGTTTAACTGGTAAATATTTCAAAATAGTATTTCTAATATTTTACCATTTGGAAGTTTTTCAATGCATCTCCAGCCCAGTGGGACTCAATCATTGTAAGATTTCCACAGTCTCCACTGAGAATTCTTTACAATGGGTACATTATAATCCGTTACTGTATCTACCACCAGTTGGTCAGAATTTGTTTTAATATCTTTTTATATGGCATGTTACTGGCAGTAATATAAAAAGCACTGTTTTCTCAAGTATTTTACATATCTCCATATGTAAGCACTGAAGAGAACTGAAGGTAGATCTTCCTCTTAACCACTTGGTAGCTTCTGAGAGGCAATACATGTGGCTGGAGAGAAGATCTATGTCTTCTCCAAGGAAATGCCTTTTGGGAATGCTTCCTGTAACACGTGGCATTTGTATCAGGCTACTGTGAGACAAACACAGAGTACTGCAGCATCATGGAGGGTTTCTCTGGTTAATTGTGGAGTTGGAGCCAAAGTGAAACCATGTTCAAAAGAAGCAGCGCAGTTTCTAAAAGTAACACTCTGCTTGACTGCGAGCCAGAGCGACTGATTGAAAACAGGGCACGGTGCTGGAGCACAGCCTCATCTGTGCAGCGCCCTGGGAGCCACGGCTCCGGCCGTGTGTGCACCTTTGGGAATGGTTTGACAGCTCCATAAAGAAGGTGTGTTAATCTGAGCAAAGAGGTGCTGGTAAGGATGCAAATAAAAACAACCGTAATCAAGGTTTACTTATTTCTCCAAGTTTACTTCTTATTCTCTAAGTTTAGTTATTTCATGTGCTGTAACGAGGGAAAAGGACAAGTCAGTGCCTTAGGGGAAGGTGCACCCTCTACCCAGCACTTCCCAAATCTCCCTGAGACTCATCTTTGGGTGCAAACCTAAGACCTGAACATACCTGCCTCCTTTTAATCCCAGCTCTTCCCTGTCCCCTCCTTCCAGCCTGGGACATTGTGACACTAAACAAATGTTTGAGATAGGGGTTGAGTAATGCAGGAACATTCTTTACAAATTCTTTAGTAACGGAGCAGGCAGAGTGCCACAGACAAAGAAAATCCTCTGAACTGCAAGTGTGTTCTTATGGCTTTTGCCAAGATGATGACAAAACCCCTTCTTTCTTCCCGCATTAGGACTCCTATTCAACAATACACTTAAGCATGTTTTTAAATTCCGTTGACATTTGAAAGCACTGTTGACTTTAATAGGACTTAAGCACCTGTTCATGGTTAATTGTGTACTTTCAGGACTTTTCTCGAAGGAAAAAAAAAAGATGGATAGACTTAGGCATGTGCTTAAAGTTAAGCAGGTGCTTAAGTGCTTTGCGAAGCTGAGGCCTAAGAATGGAGTCTAATCCTTCCTGATGTCTGGGGATGGCCTTTCCCTGTGTGCCTGGTGCAGAGAAACAAGTTGTTTAAGTGATAAAATGAAGACATGAGAAATATCTAACAGAATGGTTTTTTTCGACAGCACCCAGTGATAGCTGTCAGCTGCTGACACCTGAATTATAAAATGAATTCATAACCAGACTGAATGTGTTATACCAAAACCTCTTCCAAAATCATTTACAGCTATGGGAGCAGAAAATTTTACTAGGTAACTCTAATTATACTCTGAAAAAGTCTTGCTTTTTCATCAATACAAGTGTTGTTCCCAGCCAGTGCAGAGCTTGATCCCTCACATGAAGCAGGACCCACTCCTTGGGCAAGATGGGAGAAGGAAAACATTTATTTTCTCTGAGGAAGGACTGTTTTGGTGTAGACAGGGATTGGTGGTTTAGAAAAAGCAGTGCCAGATGTGTCTCTCCTGCCTCTTACCCTGGAATTAGGCAAATAGCTTTTGGGTGATGGTGGGATTTACAATGTCTTGTCTTGAGAGCTGCCCTGGATGTTTCTTCATCTCCACTCCCTGTCTGGGAGGAGAAGACAAGGCTTCTGTTCTTTCTTTTTCTTGGTTCATGTTATGAATTCAGTCACATCAGAGACTGTCTTGCTGGAAGGTGATGAGTAATTCTCATTGATGCACCATGCCAGGGCAAATCTGAAAACCCCAGTGCTCTGGGGAGTGAGCAGGTTCTCCAGCAGTGCCTTGACCATGAGTCTGGCCATATTTGGTGGTTTTCTCAAAGCCCCATTTCCTTCAGTACTGTGAGTAAGTGACAATGATGTCTTCTGTTAAAAAAAAAGAAAAAAAAAAAAAAGAAAGCAGAAGAAAGAAGTTTCCAGCCTTTGTGGTGGCAGAGATAAGCTGGAAGGAGAGAGCCAACACCATTCCCAAATAAGAAGGCAAATAATTAAAATCCAGCATGCATTTGTAACAGCAACAAAACACCCCTAACCTAGTATAAACCCAAAATTCAGCTGTACTCTGTCCTGGATGAGTTTGGATGGTGCAGGTCAGCAGCACTGTCTGGCTCACAGGGGGTGAGGGATGCCCAGAGCAGGTTGCCCTGCCATGAGTCTTGTTGAGATTTAACCCCTTCACCATAAAACTGATAAAATTAAATGTAGTTTAAGTGGTTCACAGGGAATCATAGGGCTGTGGTTCGAAGGATGAATTCCTTGTCTGGCTGTAAGGGTTTCTGGAGAGGACTTACAAACAGAAGCTGGACAGGAGTTTTATCCTCAGTCAGGAATCTGGTAATCAGAGCAGTGTTACATACAAGAGCTGCCAATTCCTGTCCATGGTGTATCACAGATGAATAGGAAAATAAAAACCTTGAAAATTTTTTTTTTTTTTCCTTATTCAGCTTATTTACAAAATGTTCATATGGGAGAATGGCAAGCAGTCCTCACCACTGCAGAGAGCAGAGCAAAAACAAGGGGAGCCAGGTGCTCCAAATAAGAAAATGTCAGGAAGGCTCTACATCTCCTCTGAGCAGCCTGAGCCATAAATTTTGGCAATGCCACCACTGTGACCTGGAGCCTGGGGGAAGAGAATAGTATAAAAATGATAAATCACAGCCAGAGTTCCAGATCTTAATCAGACAAAGAAAGCTAGTTCCATTATCAGACAGATTTATATAATCGCTTACTAATAATGCTGTCTTCTTCCTCCGGTTTCTTTTAGCAAGACCCCAGATAAGAATCCTGAGGTCACATCCATCCTGGTGTTGGAAGGGGCCAGTGCTCTTCCAGCCTGGCATTCTGTGCTGTGCAGGCAGTGTTTCCTTGCATTAATACCTGCTTGAACTGGAGCACCTCTCAGGACTGCAGTGAATGCGAGTGCTGAGGGAGCACAGCACTGGGGGAATTTCCTAACAATTATTTTGGTTGTATTCCTCGCTGCAGTGTCTCCAGCTCCCAGCCACTGCTCTCACTGTGCATCCATTTACTTCAGCTCCAGAGATTTCCACAGTCAGACCACTGGGAACTTTTTTCCCCTTCCCCTCCCAACAAGCTAAAGAGGCTCTTCTCCTCATGTTTTCGTACAGAGGCTTTTTTTTTTTTATTGCTCCTCTCTTCTTTTGAATCATCTCTAACATTTCAGACTCTTTCTCAAAGTGGAGGTGCCAGACCTGGCAGCTTTCCAGGAACATTTTCTTTGGTACCATCACAGTGGCATCACAGCTGTGTCCCAGGTGCCCACCTTTTGGGGGAGTTTGATCTCTCTGCTGCCTTCCCTACTGCAGCTCCTCAATTTTTGCATCTTCTGAATATTTGTCAGGTGTCTCATCCTTATCATCAGTTAAAAACTGATTGTGGTGGTGCCAGAAAGTCACTATTGTGGGAGTCCTGAGAAATTATAGTTGCTTGACAATGATTTCTTTTTGCAGCTGCAGATTAAAATTTGTGTCTTAGTTGTGTGTTAGTGTCATTCTGTTTCATTCCATTATCACAGAAAATATATTCATTTACTAGTAGTCTTTGCCATATTTCAGTCTCTAAAATATTATCCAAGGATTTATATTGTAATACTAATAATTAATAATATTATCCAGCCAAATATTTTGAATAGTTTAAGAACATTATGTGACCAGAACTACCTTTGCCAGATAAATTAAAACTAAAAAAACCTATTTACTTTAATAGGGATCTATTATCTGTACATGCATATTAATTAGCATTAAGTCTAAATGCATTAGTTTCTAAGGAAGAAAACCTTGTTAAGGAAATAACATCAGTTTAATTTGCCTGCTCTGGTAGTGATTCAATTTGACTCTACCTGGCTGCTCCCTCTGCCCCATCTCAGATTCCAAAACAAGGCTGGGGTTCCTTCAGTCCTCTGAAACTGGTACTTCTTACAAATCCACAGTCACAGGTTGGGGGATGTCTCCTTCACTGCTGTAAAACTCTTGCATGTCAATTTTTTGGCTGAGTTAATATAAAAAAAAATAGTCTGACTTTCCTACTTGAAATTCAATTCCCTTCTGTGTTGTTTTGAGATTAGGTCAGTGTTGAGTGTGTCTGTGCTATGACATTTTCCCTCCCAAATATTTTGCAGAAGAATCTTTTGAGCGTTTCTTGCTTTTATACCTTATTTTTGACAATTAACTATAGTATCATAATTCAGATCATTTTTGTTCCTACTGAACATGAGTTTTTCTTGTGTCATTATTTTCCTCTGGCAAATGTCTGTAATTTATAGCTTGAAATTAACATTTATGGCTCTTAGCTTCCCTCTTTTCTGTTATATTTATATCAGCTCCCACTTCCCCTCTAAGTGACACTGTTTTATAGGTTTTTCTCTTTGTTTGGGTTTTTTCATTTTTTACTTTTGTGGCAACTTACTTTCTCAACTACAGAATAAAGCCTTGTAAACATCTTGTAAAATGTTAGCTGATCCCAAGTATCATTCCTATACTTCAATTTAATTCACCCCTTTCCACTGAACGCTCTGATAATTGCTTTCAGCTTAGTAAAACCATCCCTTAGAGCAGCAAGTGTGTTAACTGGTGGGACTTTCATTCTTATTACACATAATGAGCGTAATTAATGTGATTTCACGAGGACTGGGTGTCATCAGCAAACTGCTGTAATCCAGGTCATTGCAGTGTGTGAATCCCACTGAAATTACATTTCCCCAAACCCCTGTATTCTTTTCTAATTAACTTTGGGAATTCTCTGGTGGCACGTTTTTGTTGCTGAGGGCGTGTAGGCATTCAGGGTAAGAGCATATATTTGCAGCAGCTCTGTAGCCACGCAAACCCCACTGGAAAAAGGTCAGGGTGTTGGGAGAGTCTCTGCACCATCCTCATTTTGCTTGGAGAAGGAAAAGCAGCGTGGGGAAATGTGTGCCCCTGCGCTGTGAAGCGTGCTGCCCAGACACCTGTACATAACGTGAAGTTAAAGAGGGGAAATAATGGGGGAGCCCCGTTCTGTTGTCATTTCCATTTGGATCATCCTCATCATCACATTTCAGGGTGACAGGTACAGAAATAATGTGTGAAAGTCTCCTTCCATGGTGCATTCTGAAGGGCTGCACCTGCGTTTGAGCAGAGGCGTGAGATGAGGATTGGAGCTGTTTGTGTGTCTGGGTACGAGGGGATGCCTGCATCTACGGAAAATTAAATTGTGCTTTGGTGTCAAATACATTTGGGTGGACTGGGAAAGACTCTTGGGAAGATGCTGAGTCTTTCTGCTATGATATTTTCTGGTAATTAAACAGTTCTCTATTTTATAACAGTTAGTGAAAATGAGAGTGGTTGGAAGGGTTATTTCTGTCTGTTACTATTAGATTCTCCAGATTTGCTGACCCTGAATAATTAAATGTTTTTGATCACTCTGTTTATATTACCTAGAACTGAAGTAATTCTGATCCTTCAGCAAACTTGAAGCACAGCATGGAACATACTGAAAGGCGCCAAAAGATGAAACATTTCAGTTTTGTGGTTCACATCTGTCTGTCCTGAGACCAGGAGACCATTATAATACACTTAGAGCATTTAAAAGCTCCTCAAGGTTGAAAGCCCTGATTAGGGCGGTATCTGTTCACGTGTGGGAGTCCTGCCTGTGCCAAACCTGGGAGCAAGGAGCCCTTGGGTCCCTTTTCCATGAGAAAAGAAGTTAATAACGTTGGGTAGCGGGGGAAAAAATAAGGGGAAAATGTAATCAAGGAGACCCTGACACTGAAGTGAAAATAGCAATGTACACATCCATCAGTTTGTACTGTTTTTACAGAGAGTATAAAATATTTAAACTGAAGCCATTAATCATTGTGTTCCTCTGTTCTAATCCATGGGAACCACAGGAGGTCACCAAATATGCATTTAATATAAAAGAATGAAAAATATTGGAGGGAAAAGTAGCGTAATCTAAGAGAAAGAAATGCTAAGAGCAAAAAAAAAAAAGTCTCCAACAGAAATTTTGCTAAAAATTAAAATATTATTTTTACCATGTTCTCTTGGAAAATCATTACATTTTGGGCAGAAATTCAAAATGCATTTAGAATTAGTTAAAAAAATACCAAAGATGGAAATTGGTGTTTTACTCCATGACTTTTTCTTAAGATACTACTGGATAAGAGCATTTTCTATTTTGTTTATTTTGATAAAATCCCAATATTTCTCATGGAAAACAGATGCTTCTTGCAGAAGCCATTGCCAGGTTCACATTCCAGGTTTCCATCAGGTAATTTTGATGGATGTCTTAAACCCCTCACACCACTGGGTTTTGTGCCTTGGGCTGATATTGCCCTCTCAATTTCAATACTTAAAGGTTGAGAGGAGATGGGGGTGCCTTTCCCTGCCTTCACCGGGTGTCAGTGTGGAGAGGAAATCCAAGGGCTGGGGCTAAGCTGCATCCCTGTGATTTATCCAATATTGTTTGAGTTTCCTGGAGCAAGCCTGACTGTGGATTAATTTATTTATTTACTGGTACAACAGTACACGGCGAGCTGGCGCTGCTGGGAGGGGATACGCTGGTGCAAGAAGGCAAGGGGTGGCAGAAGGAGACTTTTCCTGCCCAGCCAAGGGCTGGAAGGTGGAAGTATTTCCATTATGTTCCCAGGTATCCCACGCCTGCTGGAAGAGCTCAAAGAGCTCTGCTGTGCCTTGTGCTGCCCGGGAATGCGGGAGGGACACGGCAGAACCGTGGGCTTCCAAAACCTGCATTCAGCCTTGGCACAATACAGCCACTGTGGAAGAAGACATTAGGAACAAAAAATAAAGCTTGAAGCTTCAAGAGCAGGCTGCCAGAATTATTAAGAAAAACATCAAAATGATGCCATTAAAAACAGATGGGGATTCTATAAAGTATTGAAAAGAAAATGTTTAATTATGGGCCTTATGCAAAACCCATCAAAGTTGGATTAATATTATAGTGCTGTTGCTGTAGAGGGTTTAAGTAGTCCGTGGTGGAACATTAATCTTTCACTCCTTTAAAAATAATGTTTTCCTTTTGTTGATGACAAATTCCATCTCTTCACTGTTGAAATCATATATCCAGATTAATAGCATCTAACATAATGAAATCAAAAGGCACAGGTAATATGGATTAGTTTAGAAAACAACAACAATGAGGGGGGGAAAAAAAGCCCCACGGGGGGAAAAAAGCTTCACTGGATGAGTGCTTTTGTCAACATCACTGTATTTTTTCCTGTTGTTAAAAGATAAAGGGGTAGTCTCTGTTCATAGGTATCTTTGTCTGTCTGGGATGTTGTGTCATGTACATCTGATGTACATGCAAATGTACCTATACTGCTTCTAGTAGTGTGCCACACATAGGATGTTCTAGAATTTTTTGGGGTGAGGGAGCCTTGTCTGTCTCAAGTCTGGCAGATTTCCCATGGCTGCACAATCTGAACCCCTCTGGCAAAAATTGCTGCCACAAACCTCCCTCTCCCAGCTCAGCTGGCTGGGAAAGCTAGAAAGAGGTTTTGAGGTTTTAGTTAGTAATTGTAGCTGGAATGTGGCATTGCTGGTGTCAGGAGGGTTATTTTGTGAATGTAAGGCTGCTTTTCCCAGCTCCCCTTGCCATGGCATTGCTCTGTCCCCTCTGCCTGGGACAGTTTTGGTGGATGTTGTGCCCACACAAACCCATCACTGCCAGGCATTCCCTATTCCTGCCAGGATCTATGCTGCCTCCCTGCTTGAGGAGATTTGCACCCCTGGTCAGGAGTTTCAGGCTTTTTCCTTCTTCATCAATTAGTTTGGGTGCTGGAGGAGAGGGCAAATTATTTTTTTTTGTTTGTTTGCGTATATTATGATACTTTTGAATTCCTGGAAGTGTCCGAGGCAGGACTGAAAGGGGACCCAAGGAATTTGATCTAATGAGTGGCACCCCTGAGCATGGCAGGGGGTTGGAACTAAATGATCTCCAAGGTCTGCTCCAACCCAAATCATTCTGTGGTTCTATGATTTCTTTCCCTGGTGGAGTTGGAGATGTGAGCTGCTGCTCTTTGGGTGGGAGAAAACTCCAAAATGAAACCTTTCCCTTCAGCCTCTGTCATCCTGGTGTCTGAGCTTGGACTTACATAAATAAGGCAAAGAGATTTTGATCCCTTGTGTTGTCTCCTCGCCTTCTCTCTTTAGGTCTGGGCTGTGGTGCTGAGTGCATCAATCCATGTGTTTGGATTCACTGCCCTGGCCCTCTATCACGTGCCTTTCCAACATTTGCAGCCAACTCTTTGTGCACAAAGCTCTACCTGTGCTGCTTAAAACTCAGCTGCTTTATCAGCAAACCACAGGGTCAGAAACCTGTTGCTGTATTCACTTAATTCTACAGGAACAATTTTTCTTCTTCCCTTCCACCCCTTCAAAAATTTTTTAAAATAATCTGTGCTTTATTGAATCACCAGGTACACCAAAAGCAGGCTCTTATTTTAGCAAAAATATCAACACTGACTGCCAAGGTAGATTTAAGGTGTTCATTACAAAATATTTTGTCCTGGGCTTTAAGAATAATGCGCTTTCAGTACAAAGAAATGGTTATTCTGAACATTGGACTTTTTTTTTTCTTTTAGTTATTTACAATAGGTTTCAAGATTTAGAATTACCATGAAAGATTTACTTATATTGCAGTTCATGTAAAATTTAAAATCAATAAAGTAAATAAATTTAGCTTGTCTGCCTGAATCGATTTCCTCCTATGCTAACGCAGCCCTGTAATGCTGCACTTCCTTATCTCCCATGTCATCCTCCAGTGATAGTCTCGGGCTTGAATGGTGCTGTGTTATCATGTCCTGTGCAACATAGTGTTCCTCTGAGCCTCCTGCCACTTCAGTATTTCAAACCTGCCTTTGGAGCCTCACCTCCCCCTGGATGGGGAGCGGCCGGGGCTGGGAGCCAAGACCCAGCTTCCTCCCCCTTGGAGCCCCCTGTGCTCTCACAGCTGATAATGAAGAAAGGGAATGTTGCTGCCAAAACAGGGGCAGGTATCTGGGCTTAGACACAGGCAAAATATGTGTGGAAAAGGGCAGAAAGGTTCTTTGGCAGGGCAACCCCACTGGAGAGGGAAAAAGGATTGTGCCTGGTTTCTCCCATTTTTTTTTTTTTTTGTCTCCAAAGATGCCAGTAGTTGGGAGCAAACAGAGCTTCCTTTTTATGTGTTTATTATTATTAATAATTTTATTATTTTTTTAGTTGTAGGTTAAGTTTTAGTTGTTTAGTTTAATGGTTTTAGAGTTTAGTTGTTTAGTTTAATGATGATGAAAAGCAAATGTGTTCATCCACCCTTTGCATTGGTATTTTCCTCAGTGAGAGATGAGGCAATGCAGTGTGCACAGAAAGAGGGGAGACCCCAAATGATGGGTTTTTGTTGGGTTTGTCCTCTTTTTTTATAGGGATGCCTTTGCCAGTTGTCAAAACTGACACACCTGTGGGGGATGGCCTGGCATGGCTGAAGTGCCAGGCTGAAGGAAAGCACTTGGTCAGGAGAGCAGTGGCCAGTTCCAGGTTTTGCCCTTGGCAGTTTCATCAGTGTTCCCCACAGAATCACAAATGATAACATAAACCATGGACCCACCTTGCAGTGCTGTTGAGCGTGCTCAGCAGACACAGCTGCCCATTCATAGGATTTGTAGCAATAATAATCTAAAACTGATGAACTTTAAAAATATTGGATTTACTTATTAAAAAAGGAAACTTATAAATACAAGTGCTTTGATTCTGGGTCTGGCAAAAGGGTAACTTTTTATAGCCACACAAACACTGTTCTTTTAAGGCAGTACTCTGGTTTCATGTGTAGTGAAATGTTCCTTTTTTATTACTTGTGAAAGAAAAGAAAATATCAACCCCGTCTGTCAGTGCTGCTGTTGAGTTTAAGATGGAGCACCCTTCCGGAAGCTGCAAGAGAGATGTCTATAAAATGTTAGGCTGACTTTAAAGAAAAACAAAAAGGAGAACAGAAAACAGAAAAAGAGAAGGCATAATGATATAATAATAATAAAAAAGAGGAACAGATCTCTTTCTGGTTTAAGTTGGGATAAATTCAAGTGGAACCAGTGATGTACTGTATTTACACCAGTTCAGCAGCAAGAGGTTTGTGTATGTCCGAAACTCAGGAGTTTGAGCAAATAAATGCAAGCTATTTAATCAGTTTTATTTGTTTTCTGAGTCATGTCTGGGGCATGGAGGCAAAGAGGCTCCGCTTAGAGGAGTGGATTAGAGGAGTGGAGTTGTCCTTCCGGCCAGAGCTGATGCTGAACTTGGAGCCTTGATCCTTGGGAAGTCCAGGATGGCCGTTTCGGCTCTGTAGCTGCCAGCAGGTTTGCAGGTGATTTGGAGCATGATGTGGTTCTAGCCCAAATACAATTCTTATACCATCCTGGCCAGCCTTGGAGAAAACAGGACGTGCTGGATTGGGTACGTGCATTAATGACCGGGTTTCCCAGAGATGCAGAGCTGTACAGCTCCTGAGGCTGTTTCTCACTAGAAAACTTGGCTGAGATGTGGGGAATTGGGCTAATTAAGAAGATGTTAAACACAGCTCTGCAGTAAGAGCAGCTGACTGGCACGCTGTCTGGAACAGGAGGCTTACTGAGCCTGACTGTCACGAAGCTGAGAAAGGAAGAGCCTGTCGTTTTATTAGCTGCAAAATCGTCTTTGATTGCATTGGCAAGGCTCTCCCGCAGCAACCAAGCCTAATTTTCCGGGGAAGGCAGAGTGGGTGCCCGCAGGGGAACACTGCGCTCCGAAGGTCAGCCCGGGCTTTCATTTCTTCCCCCTGATTTTTGATAAAGAGCTCTATGTTGTCAGAAAGGAGCAGTGGTGGTTGCCCTCCTAAGTACCTACGGATAGGCTTGAGCAAGTGCTTAGTCTGGAAACTGCGGAGCGTCAAGTCAAGAGACTCCTGTCCTGTTCTGCACTGCTGGGACCCAGCGCTTCTCCTGGCGCCGAGACTGGCACAAGGAAAGGGCTCACCCATTCAGAAAGGGCTCAGAAATGCCAGCCCAAACTGCTGAGATCTTTTTCCTTTCTCATTTGCCTTTTTAGTAAATAAGTAAAAAAATTAATCTCATACAGTGCCACTTTTAATTCTGTTATCTGCTGGTTTTTCTCTGGGGACATAAGCTTTGTCCCTGCACAGGGTGACTGACGTTTAATTCTGCACCCAAGAAGTGGCAATGCTCTGCAGGAAAATCTCTGTCCATGCAAAGCAGAAACACTCAGGATCAGCCAGGAATATTTCTGAGTGTATGTAATCAGTGCAGAGCTCGCAGACTTTATTTAAACCTTCAACTTTTCTACACTTAGATTGTCAAACATTTTAAGCCTATCCACCAAGTCATCACTTCCACTCCTGGTGTTTAGATTTGCAGAATTTGATTTCAAATTAATTTTTTTTTAAATAGAGGTTTTTTTGTTTTCTTTTCAAGTAGTGAAAACACTCTCTCCTCCCTGTTTAGCCTGAAGATGCTGAGCTGTTTCCTTGATGCTCTTTGAGGTGCCTTAACTCAGCTGTGGACACAGTGACTTCTGTCTGTTGTTTTACAGAGTTCATGGGCATAACAGCAGAGAAATGTGAAGCTATGACACTATTTATTGATTAATGTGGTTAGTCCAGTATTTCCTCTGAGAGGGGTGATATGATAACAGGCTGTGGTTTTAATTTTAATGGCTACTAATGAGTGATCCTGTGTGATTTGGGGTGCATTAATTAGGATGTGAGAATAGCTGAAAATGGATAAAGGGGTGGGTTAGGCTGACAAGCTCTTACATTATTAACTTTGCCATATCAAGTATTTATATTGATCCCGCTGCCTGACTCTTGTATATACTCCTCCACCTTGAGTTGTGGATAAGATTAAATTCATGTCTGTGCTCATCTTTCTCAAGATAAAGAAAAAAAAAAATACTGGAGGAGGGACATGGTATCAAATGGACAACGCTGGTTTACAGAGATGCCTGGTTTCCTTGTTCCCATATGCATAATCTCAGCTGTGACTGTCAAACCCTTCCCAGTGTTTCACCTTCTACCTTCACATTCATTCTTATCCACACTGAACTCAGAAGCTGCAGTGAACAAAGTACTTGTACAAAACCATGGAAAGGTAAGGTAGGATCTTAGCCCTGATTAATTTAATGATGTCTCTAGAAAGCTGTAAAGCTAACCGCAAAAAGAAAAAAAAAATTCCCTCCAGGCACCAAAGAGAGCATAAAAGTCCATATCCATTGTGCAAGGAAAATATGAGAGGGTAGAGCAGGGGGCATATGGATTTGGGGCAAACCTGGCTTTACCCCACTCAGTCCTTGGTTTCCCTGAGGCTAGAGGGGGTGTGAAGGATGTCCCCATCTCTGCCATGAGTTCCAGGAAGCAGGATGGAAGGTCTTAGTGATGTCTTAGCGTGGGAAAAATGTCAGGATTCATTTGCTGTGCTGCACTTTCTGCTCCTACAACACAGAGTTTGAAATGCAAATACACTTAGAAAGTTTTTAAAAAGTTATTATTCCAGTCATTTTATTGGCCAGCTCCAGCTGCTGCCATTTCAGGTGGCTGATGGCTGTTTTCTCTCCTGTCACACAAGCCCTGTGTGATCCCAAGTAGGAGCGCATCCCTCAGCACTACCGAGCTCCTCCTGGAGCTCCATGTATTCTGCATGTCCCCAGCATGGCTTCTCCGCGCTATCTCCAAAATCAGCCCCTCACCTCCTCCTCCTCCTCCTCGTTTATCAGCCAGAGCACACAGATAACATCCTCGTGACGTGGCCCTGACCTTTGTCAACCTTTGTTAAGGCTCCATCTGAAGTCCGGCCGAGTGTTTGTAAACAGGATGTAATTAAGGCTGGGAACTGACAGCGCCTGATGGGAGGACAATGCGGAGCTGGCGGGACCCGGGCTGTCAGATGTCCGCCCGCATTGTGCTGCCGGTGCCGTCGTGGTAATTGGTGTCCTCTGGCCGAAGGAAGTGCACTCAACTCGGATTAATCTGCCGCGGTGCGGGGGCCATCCCTGCGAGCGCGAGTGTTTCCTCCGATAAACCCGAGCGGGGCGGAGGCAGCGGCGGGAGCGGCGAGCGCCGGGACCGCGCTGACAGGTGCCCGCCGAAAACTGGGAACAGGAAAGGTGTGGGGTGACAAAAGCTGGCAGAGACACGGCGTCTTCGCAGCTCGCCTTATCGGCTGGGCGAGCGGGGCAGGGTGAGGGCTTATCGCGGCTCGGGGCGGCCGAGCGGGCGCAGGAAGGGCTGCGGATAACGCCGGCTGCGGGCTCGGCTGCGTGGGGCTGCGGGAGCGCCCTGGCAGGGCTGCAGCCACTGCTTCAGTGCCGCGTTCTGGCCAGGACAGAGTTTAAAACACACACACACACACATATATATACATACATACATATATATACACACACACGCATATATATACACACACACATACGTATAGATATGTATATATATATATTGTGTGTCTGTGCATGCACATCTACATACACACGTGTGAAAACGAAAACTCATAAATGAAGGAAAAATTATTTTCTGCATTTTTTTTTTTTTAACGTCCCGATCAGGTTTTATAGCTCATTTTATAGCCATGAACTTGTTCACAAGTGAGGGTAGAAGTGAGTGAATGTAAGGCTTGATCCCAAGTATCCCGTATTGTTCGTCCACTGCTTGTCCAGGGATGAGGAAGAAGCTTGACTTGAAATTTTGTTTTTCATCACCTAACATATGCAACCGTGTTTCAAAATATATCCCTTTAATTTTTCATATTTACAGACTGACAGATATCTGTCCATGGTAACCTAAGGGCAGATATGCTCATGGGTGTGCATTGATTTAAGAACATGTTCAGCATTCTCACTTTTTTTGGCATACATTTGTCTAAAAATCTTATGGTATATTTTTTCCTTGTAAGTTTTAGATTACATCATCAGCTGATTGTACTTATTGCACTAATCCTTTCAGGTTTATTCATTTAGTATTTAATGCTACACACTGGATTCCATATTCATTAGGAATTTCCAAATCACCATTTTAATATGAAAAATAAAAAGGCATCCCTGAATCAGTGGACAAATGAGAGGGTGTATGACAAGATCTGTTTTAAATATGTGGAGTAGATGCTTTGAAAATTCACATAACACCATGGCAGTTTCCCAGGGTACCATCCTACCCAGCATCCAAGCACAGAGTAATCACTGAATATTTTAAACCCTGTAATCTAGGGCTGGAGGAGTCAGATCACACTGCTTTGAAATCAATAGTCAAATTCTTGTTCTACTTTGTTCTAAGGAAATGTGGGCATCAGGAAGAGCATTCCTCATATCCCAACCCAAGAACTCTGCTGTGTCAGAAGGAAAAGGTGTTGGGGGTGGCTGTAGGTCCAAATGATGATGACTCGTAGGGGAATTAGGAGAAAAAAGGGCTCTGGTAGCTTTTCCCCACTTTTTTAGGTCTGCTTGAGAAGGAAACCTTAAAAAGAAAGATACACTAAACAAAAAATCCACCTGGTCCCAGGGGAGAGAAGTGGTTCCCAGTAGGCTAAAAAGAGACTAGAAAAAATCCTATATGTATATATATATGTATAGATACACACAGATATATTTCTGTGTAAGGAGACAAATGAATGAATATTTTTTTCTCTATATGAGAAGGAAAACAAAAAAATATTCTTTGGCAGCTTTGAGTTTACTCAGCTCAGAAATATGCCCCAAAGTTCAAACCAAAGTTGACCAATGCTCCAAAGCTGGTTATAGCTGCAGATAGTGACATTTATTTCCAGTTGTTAATGGGAGTAAGGTAGAAAAGCACAATAATGCCTGGAGCCCGTCGGATGGAAATGCCTGTTTTCCTGTATTAGATTGTGCAGAGCTGTCAGACATCCACATCCCAGAGATGTGGAAGAGAGGCAGGGATTGTGGTGAAGCTGTGCCAGGTCTGGTTTTATGTACATGTGTGCCTCGTTTGCAGAGTGCAACGTGAAGCAGAGCCCTTCACTCAGCAGCAGCAAATAAATACAAGGAGGCCAAGGGCTCAGTACAACACCTTGGGGAGCAGAGCAGGGCAGGAGAGGAGGCTGGACAGAAGCTGCTGAGAGATGCAAATGGGCTCATGGCTAAAGAGAGATGAGGCAAACCAGGGCAAAACGGTTCCACTTAACCTACCTAACCTGCTTAACTAAATAAACCCTTCCTGTGACATGCAGCGGGGTTTCCCTCAAAGGCCACAGTCATTAGATGAAAGAGTTAAAGACAGAACACTCTGAGAGAATTAACTTTGATGTTTAAATATGTTTTTGGCATGTAAATACACCTGTCAAAGGAAAAGGAACAAAATAGCCAATGCAGTGAATATAAGGTGTTTTATTTTTTGTTTGGGAAGGGTGGGTTAAGTTAGGGCTGTAGTGGTTTTTTTTACTTCTTTTTTTTTTTTTTGGTAAGTAAATCATTTTCTTTTTAAATGAAATTCTGTTTGACTGCATGAAATATGAACAGTAATTAAATGCACAGTCTGTGGGCCTTCCATACTTTAAAGCTCTTTCTTAAAAAAAAAAAACAAAACCAACACAACTGCTCACCTCAGACAGGCCAATTACCCAAGAATGATGGAGTCAAGAGGAAAGTAGCTAAATTTCTTTACTTGAATGATCACAACCACAAGCCAGTGATTAGTCCCTGCAGCACCAGCGGGGATGTGGTGGGGACACTCACATTGGAAGACTTCAAATAGTCATTTCCTTGGTTAAAATAAAATCTGACTGCACTAAATAGACAGTTTTTAATCTCAATTGGACATCTGAAGATTTCTCAAGCTGTTGTTGGCTGCAGCAGAAACAAATTTTTCTGCTTTGTTGATTAAACCAGTGGTCTCCACCATTGCTTATCGGCCTGCGACGAGCTGTTCTTTTTAATTAAAAGTGAGCCACCACGAGAGAGCAATTAACAGCTAGTAATTACTGTGCTCTTCAGAACTGCAACATTTTGCCTTTCATTCCAATTATATAATGGACAAGTGGCTTTTTGATCTTCAAATTAGTGAGCTCTTGTACTATTTGTTTTGAGGCAGATTTGGAAGGTTAATGATGGCCTGTGGTGGCACTCTTTCCACTGACTGATGTAAGACAAGAAAAAAAGGAGAAGGAAACAGGAATAGTCTATCAAGAAATGCAAATGCTGCCTTCATGATAATGAACAGGAGAAACACAGGCAACTTAATATGCAGGTTATTTAATACAAACCCAATAAGCCCTCGTTTTGGTGCTAGCCTGTGCTATGGAATTCTTTTTTCTTTTTTTTTTAATTATTAAAAAAAAGTTTAATTAAGCATTTCAATATAGATTCTTTAGAGAGTGACACATAACATTTAACTGTTTGATACTTAATTGTGTTTGCCTTTGATTGTGGCACCTATAGTTAAATGTTGTACAACATTACTGAGGCATTGAACTGTCCCCTAGGACACGAGAGGCATTGACTTTGTCTAAAATCTTTTAAGTAATAAGTCTTAATATATTTAATGGCCACTGTGCCCTTTGAGTACAAGGAGCCCTTACATCACAAACAGTTGTCTAATTTTAATTAATATTGATTTGCATCTCTTAAATAAAAACTATAATTGTTGCTCTTGCTTATGGCTCTATAATAATCCTAGAGGATGGACATGGGGAATATGCTGTGTGTATAGGAGTGTGTGTTTTAAAGAAAAGATCAATAATGCTGTTATTAGGGCAGATCTCTGCTCTTTTGATTAGAACTGCTGCAATCAGCTGAGTGCTGCTATGCTGACTTACACCAGTCGTGGTCTTGGCATCTGATTTTTTTAAATTGTTATTATTACTGGTATTACTTTTACATGTACAAATACAAATAAGGTCTGTGCTGGTCTCGGTTACTACCCTGATTTTTTGCAAGAAGGCAACAGCTGTAGTATTCTGCTGCTCCTGAATGGATTAAGAATTTGGCACTTTAGTTTTGCTGTGCATGGCTGGATTATGCATATCTGCACAGCTTAACAAAACCACAGACCCCACTAAACAGACAAATTACAGATGTAGTGGAAAAAAGAAGATATCTTCAGAGTGATGAATAAAGCATAAATCTCTTTCTATGGATTGCTAAAACAAGACCTGTGTTTAAATTTCTTCACATCCATTGATTTGGTTTTTCCTTGACTAAACACAATCATTAATTACAGAAGTAACAGTAGGTGTGACAGAATAGAGACAAACCTTTTCTTTTGGGCTGTTAAAACTTTAGTCTTGTCGTTGTTCCTGTAGGAGAGAAATGGACTGTTGGTTTTCTTGGAGGCTGAATCAGGTTGGAGTTATTCAGCAGATGCTGCAAAACTCTGTAAAAATCATGTTTGCATTGTGTTTTCAAGTGTCCACCTAAAATCTGAGCTGGAGTATGATAATACAATAAGGATTTTAAAAAAAGGCTCTGCAACCAGTGTGCCAAGCTGGTTAAACAGCTTATGGTCTGCTGGATAACTGCAAGCTGAGCTCTTGAAAATGTACATCAAGAGTCTCTTCCCATGCCTTGGCAAACAAAGCTTCCACTGATGAAATTTTGGCCTGTGAAGGGTTCAGGACTGAATCTGCACACAGGGCGTGGGAGGTGAAAGTTGGAGAGTGAGAAAATAAAGAGACCGAATTAAAATATTTCAGGCAGGACTAGGGACAATATACATGCAGAAAATCTTGGGGAAAAAAAAAAATCAGGTGCTCTAAAGCTTAAATCTCTTTAGAGGAAACTGTTTTGCTGAATGGGACAAATGTTGACTTTTCAATTACAGGTTTGTCAAGGATCATGGACTGTTTTGGTTCACTGTGTAGAGCAGTACTCCCGAGTGGTTCCAGGTTTGAAGATGAATGTGTGCTCTTTGTCTGAGCTGTATGCAACCCCTCACAGCAATCCTTACCATGGGCTGAGATGTCACCAGTGTGATGTTTGTCTGTACTGCAGGGATGTGGAGGAAGTATCAGGGCTGCGTTCTCCATCCTCTCTCATTCATACAGTCATTTGGATGGGTCACAGCAGCTCTCCATTGTTTTCTTAATTCTCAGCATACTGGGGTTTCTCTGGAGATGTGAGGAGGAGGCTGAGGTGACACAGGATCTCAGCCTCTGAAATGAACTGGGGTCATGCTGGGGAAAATGGATAGAAAGGAGTAAAGACTCAATTTGAAAATTTAGGAAGCTAATGTCAGGAGATGTTTAGAGAGCAGGACACACTTGAGCTGAACTTACTGGAGACATACAGCAAAAACCTTCTCAATTTTCCTTTTATTTCAGCAAGCAACACATTCCTTGAGCCTAGGGGAGGTGAGGTGTGTGCACTCCCAGGAACACCCCTAACAAGTAACTGCTCCTGTGGGAGAGGGTTCCCTTTCTCATTTCCTGATCATTCCATATCCATAAACACTGGTAGTTAGTGATTTCTGATGGCAATTGCTGGTGAAGATTTTTACACCCGAGACCAAGTACCAGTTTCATGGTCACCTTGCCTATGACCTGTCCCTGCAGCATGGCCCTGATCTGGTACAGTTCTGTATTAAATAATATCCTGAGGAGGTTCAGGAAAATGTTAAAAGGAATCATTGAAATTCATTGAAATCACTGCTGTGACATGAGCTTGGGCATTTATAATATTTAATTCGATATAAATACGATCTTGACTGTGGTCATTTGCACATGGCCCACAGGGCAAAGGCCCAAATGTTAACTGCTGACGGGTCAGGATGACACCCAATGTGCACAGATATATTTACAGGCTCCGGGTGCAATGAAATGTAAACCAAACTTGAAGCTCTGGTATGTTTTAGGTGTTAAAGAAGAAAAGGAATAACAGCTCCATCAGTGGCAGTGCTGCTCTTCACTGCAGTGAAAGGCTCTGAGAATTCCTGAATTATGGTTATTAATGCTGAAAGCACTCATTTTGTGAAACCAAGCAGTGCTCCCCAGCCCTTGTGCGATGCCCCTGGATCCTCAGGGACTTCACCCCAGCTTATCCTGATGGATATCAGCAGGAGAGGAGGATCCAAGCATTTAATTCCACTCTTGCAAACTCTTCACCATATATTTACATCTTGGAAGCCAAAGGGGAGCCCTGGCAGCAGCGCCTGAGGTTCACCTCCCTAAACAATCCATTCCCTTGATCTGCACACATGGGATGACTCCCAGTGATGGGAGTTGCACATGCTGGGTAAAAGGAGACTGAATCTTTCCTACATTTTTACTGGTGAAATACTGGAGATGGGATGATGGCAGCCAACCAGATTGTGAGGACTCTTGTCAGAAATATGATTAGGAATTTGTTTCCATGCAGCTCACAAGGTAGCAGACATGAGCCTTGAGCCAGAAGAATAGTGGGTAATATCTAGAGAAGGAAAAGTGTTCTCTGAGATGTTTAAATGAGAATTCCAGAGCAGATGAAAATTGGCCTCTAAGGGAATAACATTTTCTTTTTCTTCATAACTGCGGATAGAAATTCCAAATAGATCATCAGTATGTATATTGAGGGGAGATCACATTCCTGTGATATTGCTGGAAAATTCAGTAGCAATGTATTTTTCATTTTTGAATTTTTTTTCTGTCTGAAAATTTTTTTCTTGTTTTTTTGCCATATAATGCAATAAAATGCACCCATGAGATACAGGAGATTTAAAGTCTGTTGGTGTTCATTACATTACACAGAGTCATACAGAATTTAAGGTCCTATATGTTAGTCTGCTTCTGAATCAACACAGGCAAGTACATCCAAGGTAGGAGAAGCAAAACCCTGGATGCCTCTGCTGTAGCTGGAAATATGAGAATAAGTCTTCTGGATGTGTATTTATTTTGGAGTCTCAGAAAAACCCAATAGAAGCGGGGCTGCTTTATGTGAGGCTTGGAGTGAAAGAATATATTCACCAAAAAACCAGTGTGATCAATTTAACTTTCATCCTTTCTACCCTGTCCTGTGTTGCTGTCACTCCTCCTAGGCAGAGCACAGCAAGGCTCCATGAGGGGCTGAAGGGAATTGAAGAATAAATCACTGTACTGCTAAAGAAGAAGACAATACCGTTTTAAGTTATAAATTGCAATCTGTAGATTTTAGTGAGAAGAACTCTACTCAAGTTCAGCTGGCTTGTTCTTTGTCTGGTTCTGTTTGCCATTGCCAGGCAGTTCTTCTTATGGCCATGTCCTGCTTGGATATGGCAATACCTGGGTTAAATTCAGTGTTTCTCACTGCAGAGGTATTTGAAAATTGTCTGCAGATATATCTGAAAATGGCAATGTTGAGGCAACATTCCTTTAAGAATACTATTTTTTCTCAGTAGAGAAAAAGGAAGCTTCTTCAGACAGTTCTGAATTTTTTTTTTTTAATCAGAAGCATAGCTTTAAAAAGATGTAATATCCATAACTCATTTTGTGATATACCTTGGTTTTTATTAGTTGAATTACAAAAAAAATATTTGCAAAGATCCTCCAAAATGTTTGGAGTCCTAGCTTTGACATAATTCTTTTTTTGTATAGTTTCTTCACAAATTCAATCCCATATTACCAAATTACCTTTTTTTTTAAATTGCATTTTTGCTTAAATTTCCTTCAGATTTCAAACATTCTGCCCACATTCAGGTTTCTCCCTCCCTTTCTCTATTATGAGTGTCATACCAAGAGATACTGAGATCTTGGCTCACAGTGGAAAACCTGTAATGGGTTATTTTTTTGGCTGCAGCTAATAGATACTAAATCCCTCCTGCTTTGGGAATGTCTCTCCTCCAGTGAGCACCATGTGCTAATCTCCTGTTCTTCCAGTCTATGCATCCATGCCTAATGTGGGGAAACAGGCTTAAACCTGTTAAACTCATGTTAAATGCTCGGAGTTGGCTTTTACAGCTGTCCACATCCAAAGGTGGGAGGGCACCCCAAAGCCTCCCCAGCACTGCCAGTGATGCAGAGTGTGACCAGGCATGAAGCATTTTGCATTTAGCTGCACATTCTAAGGCTGGAGCTCTGGCTTTTGAAGTTACCTGCTGATTCCACCACTCCTGCCAGGCTGCTTTAAAGGATCATAGAATCATCCAATGGTTTGGGATGGGAAGGGACCCTAAAACTCCTCACATTTCAATCCCCCTGCCATAGGCAGGGACACTTTCCACTATCCCAAGCCCTATCCAGCCTTGGACACTTCCAGGCACTCAGGGGCAGCCACAGCTTTTCTGGGCACCCTGTGCCAGGGCCTCCCCACCCTCACAGGGGAAATTTCTTCCCAATATCCCATCTAACCCTGCCCTCTGTCAGTGTGAAGCCATTCCCTGTGTCCTGTCACTCCAGACCCTCGTTCAAACTCCCCTCCAGCTCTCCTGGAGCCCCTTTAGGCACAGGAAGGGGCTCTGAGGTCTCTCTGGAGCCTTCATCTCCAGGAGGAGCACCCCCAGCTCTCAGCCTTTTTCCATAGCAGAGGTGCTCCAAACTCCATGTGATTATCTTCAAGGCTTCTTCTGGACTCACTCCAGCAGACCTTCGTCCTTCCTGTGTCAGGGAACCCAGAGCTGGATGCAGCCCTCCAGGTGGGATCTCATGGGAGCAGAGTAGAGGGGAGAATCACCTCCCTTGATCTGCCCGAGCTGCCCACGCTGCTTCTGATGCAGGCCAGGAAGGTGAAGGGGAGCCTGGCCTCCTCAGCTGGATCCAGGCTGCTTGAGAAGCTCCTCTTACCTGCCTGTGAGATAAATGCTGTGATAAATAAATTCCTAGCTTTGGGAGCCTTGCCTTTTAGTGGAGTCAGGTGCTGTTTCCTCACCCAAAACTTACCTGTACAGAAACGTGTCAGCTTCAGAAGGTGTTTGTGCTGTGCCACCATAGCCTTGTTTTCTGTCAAGGGCAGCAGAAGCCAAAGGATCCTCTCTGTTTAGAAACACATGACTTTGGTAGCAGGGGGAGATACTCCTCCAGGGACCTGCTGGATGCCATGGCAGGAGAATGGAAACCATGCAGTGGACCGTAAATTAATTAAATTTTTGTATAATGGGCACTGTTTTTTGCAAGTCTAAGTTTCATCTAGTGCTGTGACTTTTAAAACATGGTCAACTTTCGTGCTGTACTACTTTTCCTTGCTCTCTGCATGATGGAAGATAATGTCCTGGTTGCCCAGCCCCTTTTCCAGTGAATTAAGAACGTTTTGTTTGCATGCTGGTCACTTTAATTTACATTGTTCTAGGAATATAATGCACATTCCTGGGAAAATACTCTTTTTCCAATAGAGGGAGTGTTAGTGCCAGGCAATGCCCTTCTTTCTCACTCTCTTTGCATCTTGTAAACCTACCTATGAGCAAATAAAGAGTGTCTTGTGGCTTGGTGCTGTTTAGGCTGAGTTTGCTCCCCGCTCTGCATCAGCCAACTGACTTCTGTGAGCCCTGACACTCACACAAAAAAGATCAATCTATTCATAACAGCAGAGTGAAGGGAAAGCAGGTCCTCCCAGAAACCTGCCTCTGGATGGTAAGGCTGAGTCCTCGTCTCTGTCACCCTCTGCATTCGTTTGCCTAATCTCTTGCAGACAAAAAAGTCATGTTGGCATCCAGAAGTTCTTTAAAGAAGAAAAAAAAAAAGGCAGAAAAATAAAGAAAGGAATTCAAACCTCTAATCCCTGTCACCTTCCCCTCAGAGGGCTGGGGGTGGTGTGGGGTGGGGAGGAGTCGAGCAGCCCCTGCTCTCAAAACAAAACTGATCTAAGCCCTTTGCACACCAGACAAAGCCTGGGAAGGGGATGCCCGTCTGGGAGCAGCAGCTGGGCTGTGAACCCCCAGAGCCCTCTGCTCTGAGTCCTTCTGCTGCATCCCTGCCCTACTCAGCCTCTGCCTGGGGAGGTGGGATGCACTGGGACATCCCCCTCCCCAGCCCCCAGCTTTCCTTAGACACATCAGCCCCTCTGCCCCTGGGCATTTGAACAGGAAGGGGATCCTTAGAGGCAGAATGTGGGGTAACAAGTTGGCATCCAGCAGGTGTTTGGGATGTGATGATGAAAGCACTGAGTTCATACAGCTCCTGGTTGTGGGGAGGGTCTCCCATCCCAAGAACATTCCTTCTCTTTCTCTCCACTGCGCTAGTCATACAGGTTTGGGGGCTCCTTTGAGTTTGTGGACTGCCCCAGACTCAAAAGACACTGGAATCTGCACTGCTGCTGCAAGCAGGATCAGGATCTGATCTGACCTGGGCTTAATCTCTAGCAGCTGCCCTGATTGGGAGTTTACCTTCTGAGCAAGAGAGGCAGCCACTGATTAAAACCCAAGTCAAGGGGGCAATGACCCCCAATTTACTGCCTGCCCTTCGGCAGCCGAGGGGGTTTAGAATTCAACCCCCCAACCTCTGAAAAGGCTGTGGGAGTGCAAGGGACTCTGGAGAAGTCCCTGGATTTGCCAGGAGCGCCAGAGCAGTGTGGGGAGGCAGAGGAGGGTGAGCAGAGCAGTTGAGAGCTGGGCTGCATCTGCCCAGGCAAAACAAAGGCTGTAAATCCAGTGTGAATCATGGAAACGGAATTAACTTAAAATTATCCTTTCAAGGTGAAATATTAGCGTTTGAAACTGTTTGTTTTTGTCACACGGGTGTGTGCCGCTGTGATTTTTAGGAATCTTTTCCTGGTAATTTAGCTTCAGGATATTTGTCATGTGCCGTGATGTCTTTAATGGGGAGACATAATAGTGTGTGCTGAGGAACCTGTGGGTTCAACACCGAAGCAGACAGCATGTATTTAAAATGTAAAAGGCAGATTTATAATGTTTCCAGTGACACAGAATGATAAAAGCCAATTACCAAAAAATATGGAAAATTAATTTAGATCAAAAAGGATCATCCTTCTGTCTGTCTCACATCTGCTGTTCTGGGATTTCTGCATAAATCTATATGTTTTGGTTCTATTTAGTGCTGTGGGTACTTTGATTAATTTAGCTACATGTTACTGTCATGTTGAGCACATTCATCTTCTGTCTTGAAACATGTACTCCTCAGCCTCTCTATCATTCCACCCCTTCAGGCCTTATTTTCATCACATTTAAGAGAACTCTCCCCTGCCTGTCTTTATCTTGTTAGGCTTTCAGCAGCTTAAGTTGAATCTTCATTCTTTCACTCTTGCTGTCAAACCTCCTTTACCAAGTTTTCTTATTTTCCTATTCATAACATCTAACCCATTATATTTAATACTCAGACACAATTGCATCTGAACATTATGTAGGACTTGCCAGCACAAATACTTGTAAATGAAATCAGACCACCCTTGGAAGGAGCAGTGGTGGCTTTGCTTGCCGGTGTTTTAAATTGAAAAATGCCCAGGACTAAATCTAGTCCTGGAGTAAGTGAAGTCAGTAGAGCTTCATCTGCCGAGCTGAGATGGATTTGACCCTCCAGTAGTGAAAGCTGGGAGGTTAATAATGATCACATAATCTGATATGAAGCAGAAATTAGTGTCAGAACTGTCCCAGTGGGAGTGTGTACATCTAAAGATGACAAAGCCCTTTACAAGGATGGCTAAATAACAATGTTCATAATGCAGCTGGAAAACTGAGGCAGGCAAGTGGAGGGACTTCCCAAATCTCAATAAGCTGTTAGTGTTGAGGCCACATTTTTGCAGGAGAGGATCCAAATCTCCTTTTGTGGTGGGAGTCTCTGGGTTCTGAGTGCCAGGGTTGGAGGCTAATCCCCATGGGACAGGAAAATTTGAGTTTTCTCTCTGCTTTTTGAACTGATGAAATGGTTCCACAGAGGGGCCTCTTCAGCAGCAGATGCTTTGAAAAAAGATGGTGGGGAAAAAAAAAAAGAGAAAGAGGATGGCTACTGGGTTAAGCTTTTTGGCAAAGTTCTGTTGCTCTTGCCCCTTTGCAGAGGTTGCAGCAATGGGGAGCAGCAGCTGCAGAGGCACTGCTGGCCATCCCAGGGGCTCCTGCTCAATTTTTGAGGTGGATCCCAACATTTCTGCAAGAGCTGGGTTGGTGTGTGAAAGATGATATATGAATTAGTTCCTTCTGGTAGCGCTGGACAAAACTCAGTGACCCAGGAAATGTTTTCCTCCCCTTTATTCCTATAACTGCCTTCCTTTGCTGGCAAGCTGACCTTTTTAAATGCTTCATCCTTTCCCTCCCAAATGTGGAATTTCCTCCTAAAAAAAAATCGTTCTGGCTCAAGCCCCAAGGCTGGTCAGACTCAGCACAGGCCAGAAATGGGTTTTGATACAGGACGGCATCATGCTTTTGGCAGAGTGTCCTGGCCTGGGAGAGCAGCAGTGGAGAATTGCTCAGTGCAGGGGCTGGGGGATCCCTGCTCCTCCCTGGGGCTGGCCTCACACTTCTCTGTCGCCTCCAGAAGGGGTCCAAGTGTTTTCTCTGTGCATTGCTCTATTTTTAGGAGGAGGAAAAGCTATTTTAAGTTACACTGAAATGTTTTTATGGCTCTTTCTGAGCCTTCTGTAGCTAGTTGGTCTCATGGTAATTAAGGCATTTGGCCTTACAAGTGGAAGGATTATGAAAACAGTTTCAGTGATTTCTAGAAGTCTTCCAGCATATTCCCAAAATAGGATTTTTTTGCATGTGTGTTTGCGTTTGCTTTAGTGCTTTGGTTTTTTTTTTTTACCAATGAATGATGCTAAGTGAAAACACAGTGTCTGCCACTCTCACTGGGGTGCTCTGACCCAGCCCTTGAGCATGGAGAGCACTGTACAGCATTTCCTAGACATTAATATGCACCACTTACATGAAAGTGCATTATTTTTATTAACTGGAGTAATTAAAATACCTTTGCTTAGCTTCTGCTTGTCCTTACTGCTGGCAAAAGCCACTGGAAGATTTATATGGGAATTTTTCCTCCATAGAAATAGGAAAAGAGCCCAGATTTGGGGCTTAGGGACAATCCACTGCCTGTGGGATCGTGGCACTGAAATCACACGGCAGTTTGCCGCCAGCTCCAAACTTTTTAAAGGGATGATTAATATTTTACCTCTGCTCTTCCCGCTAGAACCAAGTCAGCTGAACCAAAATAGTCCCATTAAAAATGAATATTTTCTGTGGTGCGTAGGTGATGTTGAAATGTTATACACCCACTGGGTTTGGGATGGTATCAACCACAGTGTTCCAGGATCCTCTGCATTTCAATGGATGTGTGAAGGAGATGGATGAGGCTGTGAGGAAAAAAAAAAAAAAAGTATCACTTGAAGGGCTGGCAAAGGAAAGGAAATGACTCCTTGTGTTCCCAAAGACATGTGTGGGGCTGCTTGGCTGCAGGCAGCCCAAGCTGAGGAGTTGGTGCAAGCCAGCGTTGATGCTGTTAAATTTAATATCAAACTGGAAAGAATGAGGTTGATGATGGCCCTTATGGCCAACAGTTAGCTCTCTGGAACATATTTCTAAATTCTCTGTGGTAGAAACAAATAGAGGTTTAATAATTTCAGATGAACATGTAAATAGAATAATGTCTTAAAAAATCTCATTACAAGTCCTAGTGCAGTCAATTTAATCAGTCTAATACCTGGCAAGTGGATAGAAAAATACCCTTTTGTAAAAATTACATTTATTCAAATATTTCTAGAACTATGGACTTGAGGCACAAATACAGGTTAGTGCCTTTGGGGCTGGGTACCTTAAACATTAAAATTTATTGTTATTATTTATTTTTATTAGCTTCGTGTGGCAGAAGATTTATAATATTCTAGTTTTTATTAAGTACTTGTGGTTTTTAAAACTGATCGTAATTGTTGCTGGGCAAATCTCAAAAGGGGAAGAGGATTGGTTGGTTTAGTTTTGATTAAACTCTCAGAAGTTTGGGCATTTGTCCAAACTATCTCAACTACTGCATTTCTAATATGGGTCTGCATATCTTCAGAGGGAAGACTTTTATTTTTCTCTTTATCTTTTCCTTTCCTTTTTCGTTTCTCTTGTGAAGGTTCCTGTCCTGGTTGTGTTTGGGTCAGACACATGGCAGAGTATTTTGGTATATCTGCTTCTGAATGTGGCCTGGGAAAGGCAGCCAGGAAAAGGGTTCAAATAGTTTGCAGCAAATAATTAAAAAGAAGTTATCTGTATCCCTCAGCTGTTAACCCTTAAAAACCAGGTTCATGCTATATAAAAATCATAACGTCATAGGGTGTCTAGAATCAAAAGGGACCCACAAGGATCACCAAATCCAAGTCCATATTTTGAGCTGCAAACACATCAATGCCTTTCAGATGTAAATAATTTTATAAATATTTTCATTGGAAATACAAATAAAAAAATATGAACAGGTCATTTGACAAATATACAGTAAATGCTTTTCCTGCAATGCTGCCAAATTAAATTACAGAAAAATAGGTCAGGAAATGTCCTACTATAGCTCCCTTTTCATTCAATTCTGTAAACTGAATCCTGTAGCTTCACAACATCCCTTTTTATTTTTTTTTGTAGGTGTTTAGTGTACACAGAGATACATGAAATTTATTTGTCTCATGGTTTTCAAAGTAACTCAAAGGAAATATCAGTGTAATTAGACTTATGTGGGTGTATTTTGTTTTACTCAGAAGAAATGACACCCAGTATGAAGTTTCAGACTTTTTACTGCAGTCTGTGAGAGAACCTCTGTTGAAATCATTTGCATCTTTAGGCAGGATTTAGGCACCTGTTGCAGCAGCTCGTTACCAGGGACTTGGTGGCACTGGCAGAGCCCCCAGAGGAGGATCTGGGGCTGTGCAAACACAAACACAAACACAAACACAAAACCACAAACACAAACACAAAACCACAAACACAAACACAGCCCAATGTCTGTGTGCACCACTCCAGAGTTTGTGGCGGTGTCCATGGCCACATCCTCTCGGTGTGATGGAGGCTGGCTTTGAACAGCTGCCTGTATTTCCCTTTCCTAAGCTGGCTGAGTTGGTGGAAGGAGCCTTGTTGGGCTGATGGGCTTCTCCTGCAGCGTTGCTTTGGGTACAGACAAGGTGCAGTGCATGGGTGGAGCAGTTTTTATATGGATTGTGTCCATCATGTTCTGGAGAAGCTGCTTTTCTCCCTGATGGAAAACTGGGGTGCTTCCTCCCCTCCTGGAGGGACAGATGCATGCCCAGTGCCTGGTCCCACCATGGAGCACGACCCTGGTTTTGCTCTTGGGTTCCAGAGCTGTGCTCAGCCCTCTTCTTTGTGCAGTTTTTTCGTGGAGCACTGAACAGACCTTTATTCGTTTCTTCAGCAAGAACAACTTTCTCCATTTCCTCTCAAGCACAGGCTTTTGCTGTTATAATTGTGCAATTCCACCTGGGTTAAAACAGAAAAGTGTTTCTAATTGGATCCAGGCTAATATCAGGCCAGATCACTGTGGTTTTCCAGCGTGACTGAGATATTCCACCCTCTGCCAAGCAAAAGGACACACTTTTTTGCTGTAAAATCCCCATGATTTTCACTTGGAAAAAAAATACCTTTTTTTTTTTTTCCCCTTACGAAAACCAGAATAAAAAATGTCATAAAAATATTTTATACAGGGATGTATTTTGATAGTTTTGGGAATGATGCCTTACTAGACCAGTTTCTGGTCACTGGTAGGCGTTGGTGGTGCTGAGAGCTCTGTGCACAAACCCACCAGGCGTGTTTCAGCCATGACCACCAGCGTCTGCATTCGGTCACCTTCTTCCAGTGCTGAGTTTTAAGTGCTGCAGCATTATGTGGTTTTATTATTTTAATAGATGAGAGAGGCCCGTGATCAATAGCAGGGATGCTTTTATCTTAATCATCCATGCCTCATTCATAAATATGGAGATTTTCAGCCTCCTGTAAGGCTGCTTGTGATTTTCTGTGGTGTGGTAAAATGGACCAAGGTAATTTCACCATTCCTAAAATGCCATAAAAGGAGTAATCAGGTTATATTAATTTTGCCAACCATATTATTGTGCATTGCAGTTTAAAAGGTGTTGGGATGGCTGTAGAGGGACTATATAAAATCCTTTTTTCCCTCTGGCATTATTCTGCCCCTAACCCTCGTGTGTCAGTTCAGGATGACACATGAAAAGTGTAACCTATGTGCAGCACTGAGTTAATACATAGCCAACCTGTAAAATACATCTGTGAATATTTCCTTGACCACATTAAAATCAGTGACCTTAAAACACCCTAATTTCACTGAAGTGAAGGCTCAGATCTAACATGTCTGTTTTTCAGATCTGAAATTAATGTAGTTTTTGTAAATGGTCAACTTTATTATTTATGTAGGGGGCATGCTAGGGTTGGAATCTGTTAAAAACAACCAGCAATATTTGTTAACCACTGACTGAACAGCAAAAATAGCATTTGGGATTTTTTGCTCTACTCTTCGATTTCTAATACATGGGTATAAAGGATTTTAAGATAATTTTTTAGTAAGAATGAAGAATTTTATTGTGACAGCTGCCGGCTCTTATAAGCATTTTTTTACAGAGATAACTACCAGCAAGTGTGTGAGTGCATCTTAGCTTGCACACTGCTGGAAATCAGTTTTAAGGAGGATAAAACTGCCAAAAACTTCAGCAAGAAAAGGCACTTGCCTTTGTCCCTAAGTGTGGCTTTTCAGGTAAAAAAATAGCAGTGATTTTTTACTTTTGTATAGAGAAAGGAGGAACAAAAAACAGAAAAAAAAATTCAGGAGAGAGAGTTCAGGGCCCACATCTTCTCAAACAAATCGACTTCAAGGCAGGCAGGGTGATAGTGAGGGTGTGAGGTGAGGATGGGAGCTGAGGCTGGAACAAAGGCTCCTTTGCTGCTCCTGCTCCTCCACAGGCACCTCAATGTCCTCCCATCACCCTCCCTGGGCAGGGGGCTTGGGAGGAGACACCCAAAAAACACAGGGTTAATGAAGGCGGCTTCAGGGCTCCTCGGTTAGGAAATAAAAATGTACAGAACAGGTAAAACTCTGCCTTTGTGGTACCCCTTTCTCTCCCCCGTTTATCTGCATTTTCACCATGTCTAAGGGAAAGCTTATAAATGCTCTGCTCGGGGCTTCTTTATGGAAAAGCTGGAATGAAACAACACGGAGTACAAGCAGAAGTTTCAGACTCGCCGGATGTCTCTTTCTGTCAGATGCCACAGTGTCAGGCTCAAAGCCATTTGTCATCCCTGAATTTCATTATCTGCTCCTTCCCTGTCTTTCAGTCTCACTTTGCTAGGACATTTGTTCACCGTTGACCTCCCTGACAAATAATACACCTTAATTATGTTGGCAAGAGGGGATATGTCATTCCTGGGCCACTTTAATTGTCTATCCGACAGGCATCCTGCTGCGGCATGTAGCTTCCATGGTATTTTGGCCACGATTGCATGCATATCTTTGGCTTTCTCTGGGCTTAAAAAA
>VXBQ01009045.1:114402-179402 GCA_013400175.1 Phainopepla nitens | reverse complement strand
GGTGGATGTGATCATCCCGGAGTGGGAAGGGCCATGCTGGAGGTGTTCCCTGAGCAGGTACTGATTGACCTTCTCACAGCCACCTGCACTGGGACACCGTGGGGGTAAATTTCAGAAATGGGCTCGTTTTGCCATGGGGTGTGAACATGGTTGGGGTTGCACCTGTGTGGCTCTTTTTCCCCTTTTTTTTTTTTTTTTTTTTTTTGAGTACTAGTTGATTACTGATGTTAATCTACATTTTTTATATATATTATATGCATGTTAAAATTTTTATATGTAGGGTTTAAATATCAGGGCCTTAAATTTAGGTGCAGCCTGAGCTGTATCCCCTGCCTGGCATAGAAGGGCTCAGTCTGCTCATTACCACTGGTGTTTTCAGGTGTTCAAGTTTCACAGCTCACCCAGTTCAGCTGTGAAAGGCAGATATAAAATTGGCTGAGGGGGGCTCAGGGGTTTTTGGCTGGTGTCTGTAGTGGAGGTTAAAGCTCCTTTCCTACTTCTCAAGTAAGTAGTAATTTTGCTCATTTTATTTAGCTTAAGTGCCTAAACTTTTGCACTTCTTGTGCAAAAGTTTTAAACTTCCTCTAGTCCTAGGTTTATAAAATTTGCTAACTTTAATTGAGTAACAATCTTTCAGCTTCTCGCTCTATGTTTTATTCTCCTGTAAAAAAACTTTCCTCTTTTCTTTTAATGTTAAAGTGGTAACTGGCCTCTTGTGTCCTGACCCTGTGCTGGCTGCATGGGGCTGCTCTGAAACCAGCCAGCAAAACAGGCAGGTAGAATTTTTAATGGCAGTTTTTTCTTTGAATTGCTTTAAAGATGTCTTTAAACTTCTCCTCCCTTCTTCCCTTTGTTATTTTTTTATTAAGAAGTGAATCTTAAAGTGATCTCAGATACAAATCTTAATCTGAGTGGCCGTGACTCTAGAGGAAAGTCTATATTTGAATTTGATGCTCTTGCCTGATGATTTTTCAAGAGGGGTCTGTACTGGAGAAGGATACAGCAGGAGGGAGAAATTCACAGAAAGCTCTTTGGGCACTGCTCTGCTGCTCCTGCTGTGTTCCCAGTGATCTCCACCATGACTGGAGTGGCACAGTTCATACACCACCTGGGCTGAGTGGGAGTTGTGCCTGTGTAATTGTGAGCAGAGTTTTCTTAAGGTGACTTACAATATTTTATCATACCAAAGCACCCATGGAACAAATCATTAGATTAAAAATTGTGTGCTTAAATGTTGATTGTTTGTTTGTTGTGGACACTTTGGCTTTTCCTGTCTTTTCTTGCCTTTCTCATTTGAGGGGAGTGACTAATATGAGGCTAGAGGTTTTGTGCCCACTATATCTCTTGTTAGTTATTTTTACTTTGTTCCCTTCAGTACTACCAGATTATATGTTTAAATAGTGGAAAACCTGATTAGGAAAAGAAATAGCAATGGAGTGAAGGCCAGAGACAGGAACCTATGCCTATGAAACTTTTTCTCTTGTTTTAGACTATTCCTCAGCAGTTACTATAATGGGAACCTGAATTGCTTCACGTTGATCTCTTAAAGTATCAATAATACTTATAAATACAAAATGTACCTGGGGGAGACTTAGTGAAGAAATGATGACTTGCCCCAAAAGCAGCAGCTGCCAAGACACCCTTTGTACCTTCACTCACACCCAGGTGGAGGACGTGGAGGCCAGGCGGGAGTGGAATGAAGTGAAATACCAGCTGCTCAGAGTCTCTGTGATTAGATCCTGCCTTCCAACAAGCTAAAACTCACCTGGAGTGATTGTTCCTTTAATGTCCCTCTCAAATATCATGCTGAGGATTTATATTTAGTGTTGTATGGGATTTTTGGCTAAATATATAAGTATTTAAGCGACCTGCTTTGATGGAAGAGACACTGGAAGCAGTCACTCCTAAGTAGTGATCCAGAGTTGCTTTATTTTCAAAGTGCTGATTTAACATATTGGCTGCTGAGCACAACGGTTTTAGGTTGGAAAAATATTTGCAGACATTCCCAGCTGTGGTGCTCCAAAATGGAGAAGGCTGTGTTGAGGTATTTGTGGGATTTGGTGTTGCACACAGCAGGTCTGAGTGTGCTGTTGGTAAATGGTGTGAGTTCATCCCCACATGCAAATGGCAGCAGGTTGAGATGTATCAGCTTGGTGCATGGAGGGGCCATTTGTGCTGCAGGAATAGCAGGTTCTTAATAAGGGATATTTCTCTCTTCAAGCTGCTAATATAATAATCTGGTTGTCAATAAGGGAGAATTGCATCATATTTTGGAGTGTTCTCTTATCACAATACCTGTTGCTGGCTTGTGTTTTAGTCAGAGTTCAGACATAGTATTCTCTTTTCTTTGCAGCTCTAGATAAAAGCATTGGGTTCAAGGGAAGTGCTTGTGGTGATTGTATGACACTACTTATTTTTTTTATTATTTTAGAGGTGACACTCTTTGTCCCTTGCTGATAAGAGCTATTCAGACCCTGTGGTGGTGTCTCATGTGTGGTTTAGTTGTGTGTGTTTATGCTACCTTACATACCTGGAGTGCTTTAGGGAAAGGGACAATCAGGAATAATCCATTTTTGGTTTTTAGTGCATACTCCACTTATTTAAAAAAATCTGTTCAAAAATCTTCTCTAATAGAATATTGCTTCTTAATGAATAGACCCCCTTGTTATGGGACAGCTTAGTGCTGTTAACATTTTTCTCTCTCGTTTGGCTTTATTAGGTGCTATCTCCCATGGCTATCTGTAAAGCCAATTAGTGGAGAAAATAACAGCCATATTAATCTCCCAGAGCAGTGCAAGAAAAAGTCATAATATCATAGAGAAATTATTCTAAGTGTGAAAAATTACCCACTTCGTCTATTTCATTTTTCTCAAACTCCAGAATTAATGACTTTCTGGAAAAAAAAAAAAGATATATTTATCTCTGTATAAAGGGAGAGATTTGATGAATGTTAAAGAGAAACCAATAGAGCTTTAATAAAAATGTATATGTCCATAATCCTATAAAATCCCATGAATCCTATTCCAGCGTGTTAAACTGCTGATTTGTATCTCTGTGTCAAACATAATTACAGGCAAGCAGGAGCTATGTTATAATACCTATTAATCAATGAGTATAATTAGGATTTTAAGAAGCTGCTTGCTTGAGTTGGAAATGCAACAAGGAAGTGTTAGAGCTGCTGAGCCTTTCTTTGGCTTTGGCACCATTTTTACAGCCCTGGGCACAAGATTGGGGGGTTTTGTTCCCACAAGAACAAGCTCTGCTGAGGTCAAGATAGTGTTCAACCTATATTGCATCATATATTTGGGGATGTGAATAGCAAAAGTGGCCACTGGTTGCACGGATTCAGCTGTTCACACCAAGCCAGCAAAAATTGGTTTTTTGGGGGGTTCCATGGCATTTAGCTAAGTCCCTTTTGGGGGAGTTGGGACCCCACCAAGGGACATCTTGGCTCAGTCTTTTTCCCAGCATGGGCACTTAGGAGCTGTGCACCAACTGCTGTAAATATTTCTGAGCACTTATGAGCCTTCTGACCTCTGTAAGTGTCAATCAGACAACATGGAGTTAGGAGAAAGGATGGGTTGGATGGGCTTTGCTATTGGCCAAAGCAAAGGAACTGATAAAGGTTGGCCCAGAAAGCCAAACCCACTGGTAAATCACCTGGTAATTCAATATTTCAACATATTTGGATTTTTGGGCCCTCAATATTTGGATTTTTGGGCCCTCAAAGCAGTAACCTTAAATATGATTTTTTTTTTTCTTTAAAAAAGCTGTTTAATGTTCCTGAGTTTGGCAGATTTGGATCATCTCCTTTGTCTTCTTTCTCTCCTTTATTTCTCCCCCACTTGTTTGCTCTCCAGGCATATCTACCTCAACTTTTACCAGGCCTAGTCATAACAAGCTGAACACAGTGTGAATGTTCCCAGCCCCATTTTAACTACATTAACTACATTTACAACCTCGGTGTCAGAGCTCTGAACAATGAAAGCTTGCCACCGAACACATGAAACAAAAATGAAATTAGCCAGCGGTAGGAAACTACAAACAGCTGAGGCATTCAATTGTTAGCCATTTGAAGGATTAACTTCTAAATCATGTAGAGCTCCCTTGGTAGTTTAACTAGTTGGGCACTCAAGGGTATATAAAAACACACTTTAAAGTAGAAATGTATTTCTTTACCTATAAAAGAGAGATTTACTGGCAAGTTGTGATATTATTAATGCTGGAATTTTCTGCCATCGCCTGTAGTAGTTAATCACGCTTTCCTTTACTTCCTGCATACACTTTTTCTGTTGGGCTCCCAATGAAAGACAGTGCAGATGAACTTGGTGTTGGGAGACAGATGACACTATTACCTAGAAATACACCTAACTAACTTAAGCTGGTAAAACCTGCCTCCTGCATGCAGTTCCTGCACATGAATAACTTCCTTCTGTGGGTATTTATCCATTAGATGTATAAAGTACTCCTCTGGTCTTAAATATTTGTATCCAGTTGTTATTATACCAATAATTATGGAGAATTCTCTGTATAGTCTCACTCTATGAAAGCTAGGATAAGCCAGGAGGTGGTTTTTTTAAAAATAATAAGATTTGGTATAATATTTTCTTAGTTAATGCATTGCAAAGAGTTGCTAAGGGCTTAATCAGAAGGACAAGGAAGGGAGCTCTGCTAATTATGGTCATATGTTTATTTGAATTCAGCCTTTTCCCTGTCACCTGAGAAGACTGTCATGGAGCTATGGAGCTTCATAAGGGAAACATTCTCCAACTCTTTTCTTAATGTGTCTTTCAAACAAGACCCTGAAGTCTGCAGACAAGTGTTTATTCAATCAAAATCCTTCCGATTGCACAATTAAGATTGATGAATTTTATAGCAGTTCTTTTTCTTTTTAAATGAACAGCACTAAGCAGAGGTGACTTCCTCTCCTAGCACAGATTTGAAAATGAAGCCACTGAATTTATTTATAATATAAATATATTATAAGTAAGCGTTTTTCAGTAGAAGCGCAAAGCAAGGTCCTCATTTGGAGGGGAAAAAGAAATAACAGCAGGAACATAAACACAAAGCTGAAATAAAGGGAAAAAATGTGGAATCACAAAGAAAACCTAAACAAATAAAGTGCAAACAGAGAGTGACAAGCGCACTCAGCCCCTGGATTGGTTATGGATGAGTCGACAAGTATATGATGAAATTAATGACCCTCTGTCAACTTTTTAGATCTCACTTTTAAAGAGAATGGACCAAAAATCAATAGCCCCCAAACCACTAGTACTCCAGTGAACCAGTTTATCATTTATCTTACTGCTGGCACTCATATAGAAAGTGCAGCCAAGCACAGCACAGGACTTTCATTGGTAGTCATCATTACAAGCAATGTTTGAGCACTCCAGTTAAAGGTCAAAGGTGTGCAGTACAGCTCCTCTGAGAAGTACCTATTTGAAATTACCAATATCTGTGTATGGCTTATCCATGCTCTGCACTATTATTCTATTCTTTTTCCCCACCCCCATGTGCATTTCCCTGTTCTGAGCTTTACCTGCTGGCTGAAGCACAGGCAGTGGGGCTGTAGCCCAGCACAGTGGTGCCTCCACGCCCAGGGTCAGGGCTGAGCTGATGTTTCCATTATTCATTCTGATTCTAAAAACATTGCATCTCACTGGCTTCAGCTGAAATCGCTGATGTATGAGCTAACACCTCAGATGAAATTATTTTTGAAATCTCCCACCTCCCAAAAAGTTTTGGAATCATATTAATTATATGGGTTTGAGATGTTTGCTTTAAAAAGTCCAAAGCAGACTCAGCTGCTTAAATTCATGTATCGTAAATGGTTTTCTGGAAGCTAATAACACATTTGATGGGCTAACAAGATCAGTTTAAAAAAATTAAAATCTATGGGAGTGGAAATTGTTAAGATGATAATTTTGTCTTTACTGGTAAGCCAGGTGTATGCCTGCAGTGAGGTCAGGGTGAGTTGCACCAGTTGCTCTATGTCCATAGCAGTTGTTGTCTTGAAATGTGCATAGTCTGAAGGGATAAATTGGGATAAAATAAGGCAATGAAAATTATCCCCTTCACATGGGTGGGAAACTGAGGCCCCAAGCAGACAAGAAACTGTTTTAAAAAAATCACCTGAGTTAGGAACTACCTGTTCCTGTGGGAAAACTAATGGAGTACAGAGATGAATCCAGGTTTTCTGATCCATCAGTGTGCTGGCCCAGGATCCCTCTGGGCTGTTGGCGTTTGATGTCCAAACCCCATCAATGAGCTGGCACCTTGCCTGGTGCCTGTGCCATGCTGTGGCTGGGGATGCAGCTCAATGTTTTGCTGATGTAACAGCTCTGTCTGTGTGCTGTGGGCACTGGGCGACCCTCCTGGGCTCACCCCAGTGTGTGCAGCCAGAGGGGGGCTGGTCACACTGGGACCGAGGTGAGCGTGCCAGCAGGGCTGCACTGACCCCAGTGTGGGCCTGTTTGTGCCTCTTCCTTGGGTGCCAAATGCAAGGTCAAAAAGTCTGCTTTTACAGAGCCAAGGCACTCTGGAAATGTTGGCACAGCTGCGGGAGGATAAAATATTTCCTGCCACAGCACTGTGGGAAGGACGGCAGCTGCCCTGCCCCGCTGCAGGCAGCGAGGTATGTTAATGATCCTACAGCAGAGAGGCTTTCCTCAGATATCTGCAGGCAGGGGATGCTGCCCTGCTCTGCAGGAGGGGAAGCTGTGCAGCCACACTTCAGAGATGTCAGTGGGACAATACAGTGCTGGCCATGAGAGCTGGAGTCTCCCAAAATATACCCTCTGCTGGGGTGTAAGGTTGTGTTGCACGTTCCAGTGAGGCAGATAAGAGGTTTTAAAGGAACCTCTTTCAGAAGGTTTTCTCCCAAAATTGAGAGAAAAGTTGTGGCTTAATAGAAGGTTTTGCCTCAGTAGAGAAGTCTGTTACAGACAAGAAAGATGTAGAGCTACCTCTGAATCTGTGTGTGTGTCCTTGATCCCAATGTGGTGGTTGCAGGCTGGGGAATAGATTGCTCTAAGAAATAATGTTAAAATAAAAACCCAAACAAGACCTGCAAACAAAATATTCCAATATATTAAAAATGCTTAAGGAAAAGAATACTTCTAGACATAAGGTAAGACATAGATGAGATTAAATTTAAGGCCAAGAGCATCCATGTGACAGCACTTAGGATCTGTTGTGACTTCAGCATTGCCATGTGGATGCACAAGGGTCCCAGCTCCTGCTTTTGCAGGTGTGGGATGCCTTGGTGGCTCAGTGCCTCTCCACCTCTGACCAGTGGGGTCCTTTGTCCCTCAAACACTGGTGATTTCACTTGGGTGCAGAGGAAGTCCGGCTTTCTTTCTGGCCTCCTGTCATTTCAGTCTGCCACCCAAAAAGCCTTGTGCAGTTATGTGCAAATACCAACAATTCCCTCCAAGTCTCCCTGCCTGCCTCTTCACTTGAGTATCAGCACAGTCAGGCCATGTGAGGCACAAATGCTGCCTTGCTAACAGGAACTGAGTGGTTTTGTTATTCAGCTCTGTGCCTCTGCTTGCTGAAACCTCTGACTGTTGTTCTCCCATGTGAGGCTCAATACAAGGACAAGTTTTAATTTGTGGATTTGGGGATTTGTGGGCAGCAGTGAAGGGAGGAGCAGGGCGTCATTGGAGGGAGTGGGACTGACAGTATGAGCCATGGCTAAACTTCGTGTGAGGTGTGTGAGCAAAGCTCAGGCTCGTTGCAATGTACCTCAGCTCTGCTGGGCATTTGCAGAATTACAGGTTCCTTCTGAGTGAGGAAACACATCTGATGCTGGGCAGGGTTTTGAGTGAAGGGGCTGAAGCTGAAAGTGGAGCACCAGCACATGCACTGCTGTGATAGGCAGTCAGAAACTTGAACTTGGCATCTCAGAAGAGCAAAGGTTTATTTTAATTTTACGCCTAGAATTATTTTTTTTTTGTGGATAAATGTTAGAAGGTTCCACAGAGGGAAAGGAGTTTGCATACGCAGGTCACTGGGATTTAGTTCAACATCAACAGAAAAACTGCCACAGCTGTGGAAGTGGGAGCTGGATCTGCTGTGAATCTGTCTCAGAGCTGCAGAATCTGTAGATAAAATTAAAGCTAAAATCAATGCCTACAAGCAAACTCTTCAATATTCAGTTGACCTTTTTTTTTTTTTCCCCCCCCCAGCATATTAAACCCATATTTTATCTGTAAGAGTGAATAGGGACAATTACTGGAGTCACACCTATCATATCCTGTTTGCTTGTACATTAAGTGCCCGATAGCAGAACAGGGAGCTCACACTGTGTGTTCCTCTCAAACAGAAAAGGCAAGTTGCTTCAAGTAGAACAATCCCTCTACTAATTGCAGCCATTTCAAGTCTGCCGCTCCAGGCTGGTTTCCCTGAAGGAACATGCTAATATGTTAAGACTTGTAATGCGTTAAGACTTTTAATATTTTCTTTTTAGTTGTTCTTTTTTGTTTTACAACTAGACCAGAGACTTTTCAGTGGAAGAAACTAGGAAAGTCTTGTTTACTTTGACATGAAATCATTCTGTACTCAAGGTGACAATAGCTTAGCTCCAGGGGATACTTGATAAGGTGCGTGGGGGAGAAGGGCATGATCTGGGATACAAGTTGGTGGTTCCTGGTTTCCTGCAGAAGTGCTTGAAACCAGTTCACTACCACCTCTCTCCTTACAAAGGGAAGGCACCATTGCACTTGCATTTGGTGAAAGATGCATCTGCATTTCAAGGCTTTTGATCCAGGCTTTTGATTTTAGTTCACAGGAAAAGGTATGTTTTCCATCCCTGTCCCCGTGAGCAGTGCCAGCACCAAATGATTGTGTTTACTGATTTGTGGTTTTATGATCCGTGTATCTAATTCTAAAGCAAATGTTAAAATCTGGGTCAGGACAGTGAAAGGTGATTCGATGAGCAGAGCTTGGAGCTGCTCTTTGGAGCACATATATCCCTGGTGGGGGCAGGTTGTCCTTTGCTCCTCTGCTCACGGGGTGCTGCTCCCTGGTGTGGGTGGATGGTGGGTTGTGGTCTGGTGGGGTCCACAGGGGTCCCTGTTGGCATCCTCCCCCTTCCTTAGGAGAGGAGTTACCTGCACTGAGATTGCACAGGATTTGTAATTAATTAGCGTCTGGATGCCTAAAGAGTGTGGCATGGCAAAAAAAGGGAAAAAGGCTTCCCATGCATTAAGTCAGGAGAGCTATGGATACTTCTGTGCATATTAACTAGAAATATTTCTCTTTAAAATTGAGTATTTGACATGTTGTGCACATTGTAACTTAAAAGCTTCGGCTGACCTGCATTTTTGAGAGTTGTATTCATTCTGGAACTGTACCACAATTCATCATATTAAACTTCATTTGTTGGAAGCCTTGCCCTGGAATATGGGCTTGGTCTCTAAGGAAGTGCTTCATTTCTGTATTCCTTACCAATAACAGCACACAGCACTGTCTTTTTATTACTCTGTGGCTAGCACCATTCCTATAGTGCATTTCTACATCAGGGCTGGAGAGACCCCCATCCTGCTGAAAAATTTAGATGGCTACAGCAGTAATCAGAAATACCAATAAAGTGTCCCTGGTTCTAGGTGGTGATGTGGGATAGAGGGAGAAAAAGATATAAAAATGAATCATGATGTGAGACAGCATTGCTCTGGCAACTGCTTCAAAACCTGAGTGCAGTGAGACTGTACAAAGGCTTGAGAATATTCCTATGATCCTAAAGAGACCTGCAAAGACATTGCAAACTCATCAGGCAGCCAGTGCTGCAAGGAGGAGAAATGCTGTTTTGAGTCATTCATCCCCAAACAACAGACGTGCCTTAACCTAGAAATAGGTAATATGGCTTCCAAGTGAGGTGAGTTTCTTTGGATAAACCTGGTTTAAAAACAGCCAGACATTTAATGCAGGAAGCTGCTGAAGGTGTAAAGAATGGCTAAGTAAGTGAGTGGGACACCATTAATCTTGGTTTGTTTCAGCACTACATCTTTAGCTGCTGAAGAAAAAAAAACCTTGCTCCTAGCTCATAACCCGAGTGTTAAAACTGATGTCCTCCCCATTAGGGCCTGTAAGCTCATTAGCACATGGCAATTTATCCTCTTTTATTTCTTCTCAATTATCCTATCATCCATTGTATCTGGATCTGATTACCCTTTCCCAGAGTCAAACATTATCTTGTAAATCATTTGCTTTAAGTCTAAGCCTGCCATTGCATTGCCCAGGATTTGCTTAGGCAGGTAATAAATCAATTAGCATTAAACTTGTGGCATCATCAATTTTCTTTTCTTGTGACTGAAAAAAGGAGTACCTGAACTTTGCAGAGCTGTATCAAATTTCCTTATGCCATCCACACTGAGATTTCCTCCTTCTTCCCTTCCTTTCCCCCATACCCGAAATCAATATCAATACACTTTGTACTGAACTGGAGACAAAAGAAGTGAGGGAAACTGCTGTGAAGCCAGATGGAAAGTCTATGGAAAGAGCCTTGGTGACTTGAGATCTTTTGCATCAAGCCCTGGGTGAGACCTCTGTAGCCAGGGGATTTCTGGGTTCTGTTATTTGATAAATGTCAAAACCTGAATAGTGCTGATGGTCTAACACGACAAGCCTGCAACCTCAGGAATGTGAAAATTATGTGATATTCCTGCCCTTCCCATACTGGGAGGGGGGTGTAAGGGCTCTGCCAGCCCCAGGGCTGCCTGTGCTGGTTATCTCCAGTGCTTCCCTTGGGTCAGGGCAGCTCTGGGCTGGCAGAGGGATGGGCTGTGCTCCTGTTCCTTCTCCTTGCCCGAGGCTGATGGAACTGGTGTGGCCAAAGTGTCTCTGCCCGAAGCAGTGCTTTGGCACAAGTGCTGTTCAGAGCTGGTGTGGCCATCAGGAGCACAACTGGCTTTCATTTGCTCCTACGTGTTCCTCCTCTGGACTTGCTCCCACCATGGCTTTTTGGCAGATCCTCAGGATCTGTTCTGACAGTTACAGCACCATTTATTAGCTGTGGTCTGGGCAAGTGATGCAAAGGGAAACGTTTCTCACACCCTTTGCACATAACCTACCAGGCCATTGCTGAATCAGCTCTCTTGTGCTTGGATTTGGATGTGGGCAGCCCCTACAGTGCTATGCCCCTTTTTATCACACCAGGCCTTCATAATGGGAGAGGAAAAAATGTTAGCAATGTGGATTTGCCATGCTCCAACCACAAACTGTGTGTGAGACCTGCGCAGTGGAATACTTGAGATTAGGCTTGTCCGGTTTTCTTGCTTATTATGAGATGTGTATTTGGACCTAAAGAGTTGACTTAAAACACATACAAAAAAACCCCAGATTTGTTTAGACATGGATTTGCTTATTTGGACTTTGAGTGCTAATTCAGCTGGTTAGTGCTTTGTTTTGGTTGCTTCACAATAATTTCCATGATTTCTTAAGAAGTGTAGTAGGAAATAAGATGCATATTGGGGATATAAATTATTCATTCTGAAGTGAGCTCATTAGAGGTGCCCGGCTGTCAGTACTGAGGATCAGAATTTGTTTTGGTGAGTGTTAGAGGCTTTTCTGTGAGTTCCAGTTGTTGGAGTTCACCTCAGTAGCCAAGCCACAGGTAAAGGTTTCCAGAGGAGATTCCTGAGCAGTTTGTGCTCTGCCCCTCCCTGTCCCACATTCTCTTTTGCCAGCACCTGCAGACGTTGCCTGCATCGCCCTTCTTTCTGTTGCATGCCTGATGTTGCTTTCTCCAAATAATGGAAACTTTGGTTTGCATTTAACCTTGTATAAGTGGACCAGTGCAATTCCTGCAACTTCTTCAAATGTTTCGGGCTTGGGACCTTTTCCTAATCCACTGGTTACACCATTTTTTCTGATAGCAGACAGGATCTTTGATCATCTGGCCTGTCACAAATAGAGGTGTTGTAGCATCTGAGCTACAGAATGGAATTGTGTGGTGCATTCCTGAAAAAAATTGTGGGAGACTTGTCTAAGATGAGTGATAAGGTATTATACAGATGTTTTCTAACTAGGGAAGTTGACACAATTGGCAATGAAATTACAAGGTCATGCAAAACCTCTTTGGCAGAGATAAGAACAAAGAAGCCCCAGTTCTCTGTCCTGTGGTGTAACAGCCAAGACTACTTATTTATATCTCATGCTCTTTATTTTTATGCTCCCTATATAAAGTATCCAAGAATAAAAGAGACAGAAGTTCCCATCCTGAAAGCTCGGATCTAAAATGTCAACTTTTGGAAAGTTTTTGTTAAAATCTCTGGGGAATGCCAGATATCCCATTTCCTGGGACTCTTAAAGGTCATTTGTTGAACAGTTTCTTCTAAGCATATATGACAAATTATTCCCTTGGCACAATAAACAGGACTCTGGCCCTTTAATTATAATATAGCACTCAATATCTTTAGACATTTCAACATTTCCTGTGTATCCTACACATTTCATTACAAGGAAAGGTTGAACAGAATTAAAAGGGTGACATTACCCAAAGATTGATAGTTTACCTGTCCAAAAGGGAAGGTTGTACTACAAGAGAGCACAAAGGAAAGAAGGATCCAAACCAAGTTTTGATTGCAGAGGAGACTCGGATAAGGGAGTTTTTATTATCCACAGCTTTTAGCCTTATTTACCATCAGGCTATCTTGCCACAAGCATGCTTTTTAGTTCTGACAGCTCTGAATTATGACCATTGTGGGATCCTATCTCATTAACTGAAATGGGAGAATAAAACATCAAACAATCATAAAAATAATTTGGCACTGTGAAACCACTTAGGAGCAGCTGTCAAACAGGTTGGAAGATAAAGTTCTAAATAAAAAGAATAGAAAGCGCTGCAATGTCCTGCCATATGCTTCCTCTGCATTATAGACTCCTTAATAATATGAAGTGCCTGTGTTTATGCAGAATAGGCCAGACACTCCATATATGATATTGATTATGCCTTAACCCCAATTTAGTAAAGACATACTCCTCCTTTTCCTAATCAGATATTGCAGAAGCAGTTTTCTGAAAACGTCCCTAATGCCAAGACATATTTTATCTCCGAAGGCTGTGGCAGGAGATAGGGCTTTGTCTTGCCTGTTGTCATGGCTTGGAGCCCAGTTTTAGGACAGCAAGGCCCCTGTGGGGCTCTTCTCCAGCAGTTTTCATCCAGCAATTCAAAAACATACATCTTTATCAAGCTGTTGTTGTCAGACAACATTAGATAATTAATAGGCCATTTGTCAGCCTGCACAAAACATGTTAAAATCCCAAACGCAATCAGGATAAATATAGTTGCTTGCTCTCTGAAGGCTTTTTGTTCTGACATGCAGGCATCGCAGGCAGATATTTACTATTAAACAAGACTCATTATTAATCACATCTAATGTTAATTAATTAACAGCCTCTGTGCATTGAGGGGGCTCTGTGACTTTCAATTGTTTTAAGCAGCTAATTGGTAACTTAGCAGTTCTCATGGAAGCTGTTTCTTGTTCTGTTCACATCAACTTTCTCAGCTTAATAGGACAACAACCGCATTCATTAAAAAACAAGAATAAAACCGGGTGTTTTTAGCAGCATAAATTGATCTTGTGATAAGCTCACATCTGAGCTTTGTGGGGAAGGTGCAGTGGTTTTGTTTAGACACCAACTACTTTTGGTGCTGCTGAGTTAGGGCAGGTGTGCAGGTACAAGGCTCTCTAGGGGTGGAGGCCAATTAGGTGGGCTGTGGATGATATTGTACCACACTTCCATGGCCCAAGCAGAGCTGCTGGCAGATGCTGTCCACCTGGAGACCTCACAAGAGCCTTTTTGAGGTACCTGACCCAGAGAGAGCTGCTGAGGATCAGTAATTAGAGAGATGTCCTTGAAAACCCTGATGCCTTTACAGTTTGGTCCTAATTCTCCTCAGCCCTACACTTGGCTCATCACTGAGCAGTGTTGAATGAGTGTCACTCCTACTGGTGAAGTGCCCCCAGGGCTGGTGTGTCCTCTTAGCCAGGTATGTTTGCCTGAGGACAGGAGCTGTTGAGAAGCAGAACGCTTCCACTTAAGGATGTCCTCCTTCTCTTATTCTAAATGCTATTTATTCCTCGTGAAAGGAGATGAGAAGCAGGATTCTCCACAGAGGTTAGACCAGCAATTCATGTGGCAGCCAACAAGGTGACACAATACTCAAGCAGTTGCTTGGGCTGCAGAACTCTTGGTGAACCAAACCAGGGGGCCATGGCCTCACAGTGTGCAGGGTTTGGCCCGAGATGGCCACCAAGGTGTATGTGCCACTTGATAGCAGTGAAAAGCAGTGCCATTTTCTTTCTTGTGTGTTTTCTCAATGTGTATATTCCGTTCTGCATCCTGTGTGCTTTCAGTGTTGTGGTGGCTGGTGGTGACTCAGCCTCGTGTAAGAAGAATTAAATTGTGCAGCTATAAAGCCATTGTGTAGAAAAAGAAGGGGTGGGGGAGAATATTGCTCAATTACCTGTTCCTAGAAATTCTGCTCCAGCAAAACTTCCATAGAAATCAGCAGGAGGCCGGCATTTAGAGTGCTCACCACGTTAATCCCAAACGTAACTTGTGAAAACTGCCTTTGCTTCTTGTTCCCATTATATAACTTGGGGGCATAAGTGTCTGGGCTACAAAAACTATAAATCTTTTTAAATAGTTGCTGATTTCATCACCCACTAAATAAAGATGACATTTTTGTGAAATATTTTGTATTCAGACTGTCTGTCCAACCATGCTTTGCACTCCCTCCTCTTTGCTGTGTCAATATTTGCATTACCAACCCTATTTTGGAGGGTTTCTAACTTGATTTTACATTTATTTTGGCGAAGAATGTGGAACACAGCTTCTTGCTCTGAGAGAGAATTTGTTTTAAGAGAGGATGATGATGATGGATTTTGACTTGGAGAGGTGCTGGTCTCCTTGAGGGAAATGAGTCGGGAGGAGTTGGTGCACCCTGGCTGGGAGTGGTGTTCCCCAGCCCAGTGGCACTGGGATAAATGTGGTCCATGTGCTTCTCTATTGCCTTGGAGCATCATCTCCCTGACAAGCCTAGAGGCTGGGTCAGGAGGAATTGCTCATGCAGGGGAACTGGGTTTTTCTTAGCACATTTGAGGTTGAGAACAGCATTGTGCCTCAATTCTCTTGAACTTCCAGTTAAAACCTCCCAAAATATGGACTTTTCAGGGCCCTGGATGTAAATACAGTCTTTAAGTTCTTTTAGATTGTGCCTGTAATCTTGTGTTTTATCTGTTTATTTACACAATCAAAAAAATCTTGTGTACCTGTGCCAACAAATATGTTCCTATACACGTGTATGTTTATAACTGCACAGATAGGTAGATATTATATGCAATGGAATTTAAAATGTATGGATCAAGCATTTCCTTCTGTAGATAGGCTTAAACAACTCTCACACATGGGAACTGCAGAGCTTGGATTGTTTTATTCCTGCTGAAGTGCTGACACCAAGTTGTGTGAGAGGGGGACTTAGCCCAGGGTGAAAAATGTCCTTTAGCTAACAAAGCCTGATGCTGGGATTATATTTAAATCAGTGTTAGCATTACTGAGGAAGCCTCATTGGCTAAAGCTGTGTTGAGTGAAGCTGCAGTGTATTCTCTCATCATAAGCCCAACAATCTGCTTCAGTAAAACACATGTCACAGGCACTTATCCTGAGAGCAAGAAGCTGTTGCTGTTGGGCAAGTTTGGATTTTGTAATTGTGGCTCCAAGTACAGGGTCTTTGTGTGCCTCACTCCCTGTTCCTTTTGGGTGCATTAGCCAGGCTTGAACTTCAGGGAGATGCTCAGGTTGTCCATGTCACCTCACCAGGGCTGTGGTGTGGTGCATGAGAAAACAAAGTCCCCTCTCCTGAAAAGCCTGATCATGACATCATGAGCTGCCTGCTGCCAAGGGCTTGCTCTGGGCTTCCTGGGATAGCTCATTCATCTTGCCTGTAGCCCCTGGGGCTCCAGCATGCCTGAGACTTCTGTGCCCACAGCATGCCTGGCCAGCAATGGAAACTGTAGATGCATCCTTGTCTTGGTGGTACATGCTCAAAAATCTAAAATATTATGTATTTCCAACAGAGGCTTTGGAAGGTGCAGGATTAAGTGGTTAAGTAGGCTTAGGCTTGTGTTTCAAACAAGGTGCTTGCTTGAGGAATAATATTTATGTTGGCTTTGTGCTGGCAAATATACAATCGAGACAAACCAGAAACTTTTGCTTTCAAGCTGTAACACTGTTTTGGGGAAAGGAGGGATATTTAATTCCCCAGCTAAAGGAAGAAGCTTCCCTCACCCAAACTCTGAGCTGCGAAGTGCTGTTTTAGGCAGAGAAAAAAACATGAAAATATTTTTCAATAGTAACATTCAACTGTCTCTCTTCTGTAACACAAGAGCAGCAAAATTCCACAGGAGAGGTTGAAAGGCATGGCAATATCTATGGAGAATGCTGGAGTCTGGCATCACTTTGCATTTTCCTCACTTGTTCTGGACTGAAGGCCTGCAAATCTTCTCAGTCTGGGTTACGACTATGCCATCAAAACCACAAGAAATGTCCTTAGCCCAAAAGGCAATTTTATTGAATTATGTAATGACTGCCAAGCAGTATCTAAGGCTGACCAACAAGGTTATATCCTAGACTTCCTCATGGACTTTTAAACAAGTCTGGCTGGGGTTGGATAAGAAGAAATTTAAGACTACTTCCATTCTAAAAATGCAAAGCCATTTCAAAGCAAGAAATAATTCTAAAGAGAATTTGTATATGCTTGATTGATTATCTTATTTTAATCCATATTAAAGCTTTAAGTCTTTAGGTGTGGCTCTTTAGTTCTAACATCTCATAAATTATGGCTATAATGAAGCAGTCATTTATCCAGGGCTGATGATAAATGGCTTGCCCTAGGAGGAACTAAAGAATAGGCAAGTAGATCATTTTCATATTTGGTGAAAACAATATTAAGTACCCAGACCTCAGTGATTGCCCTAATAAATGAATAATCTGAGGTGAGGGGCTTGGCAGTCAGCGTAAAAAATAACCTGAGCTTTGGCTGTCATTTGTCAGGCTTTGCTATGACAGCATGCATTATGGGTAAATGAGCAATCAGCAGGAACTATGTTATGGCTGGGATGTTTTTGAGAAATTTATCATATGCATTGCTTGGTACCTTTAAGACCTTAAGGCTTAATGGCTATAGTGCATGACTGCAGTTCTTATTTACCATCCTATGCTTCATTTGCACTGGATCCCCTTTTTTCCATGTATTAGGGGAATGGACCTCTGTTAGTTTTGTTTCCCAGACTTTCACTTACACAGGATATTCTGGCCTGCTCAGAGGTACTTCTAAGGCACTATGATATTTAAGGGACTTTGAGGATACTCCTCTCAGCATAGTGGAGATGTCAATTTATATTTAATGAGCTAAGTCAGTAACACATGGATCAGATGTGTAGGAACAAAACCCAGGGGAAATGCAAGGAAACACAATAAAGCACTCCTCCAAACACCTGAAGTGCAGTGGGGGATTAGGTGCTGTTACCTCTTAATTAGCCATGAAGAATTTAGGTGCAGAGCGGGGACCACAGCGAAGGGTGTTAGCAGGTGTCTTGGCACAATATAAACCTGTTTTTCCAGACTGCTCCCCATGGGAAGGCAGCAGCAGTGATGTGCTCCATGATGTAGTGCCTGATGGCTAAAGGATTTGGGGTAATACTCATAAAATGTGCCCCAATTGTTCCTTTCTGCTGCTGAGATTTAGCACTTTTACCTGACCACCCTTCCCCAGGTCACTTCAGCTGTAACTTACTGGAAGGGGAGACACAAAAGCACTGAAACTCTTATTTTATATCTCTTGTGTAATTATTTAATGGGAATATAAGGAGACATGTAATGATGGAGCAGATCTGGGGGACCCAGGTGTGCTGAGGCACTGGGAGGAGCTGAGCAGTGGGGCTGAGCCTCACGTGTGTGAGTCCCACGCTTCTGGAAATGTTGACATAGGTGATATCATCAAGTGGGCGCAGACATTGAAATCCAGGGCCTGGATTTCTGTGAGACTCCTTGGTTGTGACCAAAATGGATAGGAATTTCTTTCTGCCTAAGCAAACATAGATTAGCAGGAAAAGTATTTGGGTGAAGGAATGAGCAATGAAATGTGCTCTTTTGAGAGGCTGAGGCTTGTGAAACAAAGCTTGTCCTGGCATCACACCTGCCTCTTCATGGGGTGCATATTATATCACACTGCTTTTCTCTTAGTTTTCTTCAGGTTTTTGAAGGAAGAAATGATGCAGGGGCATGACAGTTTTTTTAAATATCTGGGAATGAAAACTGAACAAACCAAGCCATGGTGTTTTCCATAGCAGCAAATACGTTCAGGATGAAGATTTTAGGAGAGTTCCTAACTACCACTTTGTTTTCTGCTCCTAAGGCCTCATCCTGTGAGGTGTTGAGGACATTACAAGCAACAACAGTGTCTTTGCTTACTTTGAAGCTGAACACTCTTTGAGAAATGTGAGCTGAAATGAATGTCTTTTGATGGTGCATCAGAGCAGAATTTTGCAGCATACCCCATGACAAAATCCATATTCTCCTCTGCCCTGCTCAAAGTTTGCCCTTCTGCTGATGTGCTGTCTTCCCAGCAAAAAACTTTTTTTTTATGGCTTTTGTAATTTTTTTACTATCATAGAAGAAAGGAATGTTAGAAAATGCTCTGATCTAGCTTTTCTTAAAATTTAAATGCTAGTCTGCCACAGCTTTCAATATCTCTTTACCTGCTGCCACTTATACCTTTCACTTCTCATTAAGGAAACGAACCCAGAAGATTAAAGCACTCCCAATTTAGCTTTCTAAATGGGAAGTGAAAGTTGAAAGCAGACCAGCTGAGAATAAGCGCCACTGAGATCTGCAGCTGGGCTGATGCTATTAGAAAAAAGAGGCCACTTCTTGCTTCTGATCTGTCATTTGAGGAAGCTTGTTTATGTATGGGTCTGACACCAGATGAATATGTAGTGCCCTTTCTCGTTGAGATGAAAGTTCTACTTTAGACCGATCAGATATCACATCACTAAATACTAAGAGTTTTATAAAAAGTAAGGCAGCAGTCCTGTCTAAGAACAAGTTCATCTTTGTGGAGTCCAGTATTATCCCAGAGGGATAGGAGCCTGAGATCAGAGCAAGAGGCTTTAAACCCTCTTGATTGAATTCTGGGATACTGAATTTGTCTAATTTGTAGGTTCAGAGGGTAGAGGGAAAGGAGAGCAGAGAAAGGTGGAAGGTTCCTTGTGTTCCTGAAACTCATTTTTAATATCTGGCCCTTGTGCTCATTACAGGTGTTTCCCTGCACCTCTGTATCCATTCAGAGCTGATGAAGGAAATGGGAACCTTCCCAGAGCTGTGGGTCAGATGCTTGGGGAACATGACTTGGAAGCAGCATTGGAGCACCCCTAGCAGGAAGGAACTTCGTGAGGCACAGAGAGCACAGCAGAGGGTACCAGGAGCTCAACTGCTCCAACACATCTCTTTGTAGTGCAAGCAGATGGAAAAATCAGTTTATTTAATTTCTGTCTACAGACTGTAATATCTGAAGAAAATACAGTACAGCACAGTGTTTCTCATGAGACTCTCAGCTACATCTCTATGTTCAGTTTTTGTTTTGGTGTCTTACTGCCCATAAAACAGAGACAACTTTATTTTAGAGACAACTCACTAAGCTGCTGCCAATAGGAAGAGGTTGGAACTGAGAATGCCTAAAGTGGTTATTGGGAAGAAATATCTTAGTTAATAGAAATATGAATATATTTGGCTTTCGTGATTTAAGCTTTGTGTCTGGACATCTGACTCACCTTGCTGAATCTGAGCTGGTGTCAGCTAATGAAAGGCTTTACTTTTTCTTGCATATATTTAGTAGTACAGTTTCAAATTGAAATTGCAGAGGCCGAGTTTACTGCCCTGTGTTCTCCACAGGGGATGTGGATGCTAAGTCTTTAGTTTGAACTATGTCGTGAGTTAAGTGATCTCTGTTTATCCTACAGTATATTACAAGTATCAGTTTGCTCTAAATAGATTGGTTTTAAGTAACTCCTGGCAAAGAGAAGGAAGGTCTGAATATACCATGTATCTTTTATTGCTTAATCATTTATGGTAACTGTAAATAATGATAAAGTAGACTGGCTATGGAACCTGTGCTAGTAAAATCTAGGAGCAGTGGTATGGCAGAATTTCTCAGTTTGAAGGGACTCTATCTTTGACAGTTCTCCTAAGGTAGGTTATTTTGGAGAAAACATATGTTTCCATTTTCTCTCCCTCGGCTTCCCTTTTAGTCCCCAGGCTCCACTAGGGTCACAGCAACATTAAGGCTTTTGTCACTGTGATTAATAGCTCTTTAGATCATCTTTAATTCACTCACTAATGACTGAGGGTCTTTCTGCTCTCCAAGTAATCGTGTGATGTATGAGCCGATAGTACACCTTGTGGCAGAGGTGAAAATCATTCAGGCAATGCAAATATTGTCACGGGGACAAATGTTTTCCCTGTTAATAAAAATTAATGAATTCTACCCAGGAGCTAGTTAAAGAAGCTCTGGTGAGAGAGATCCAAACACAAACAAGTTCTTGCTGCTTGGAACCATTAATTCAGTCTTTCTAGATATGTGAGGATAATTATTATTAGTATTTCTGCATCTACATAATAGATGAGAGAGTGGCAGGTTGATTTAATTACACAAATGCATTGCATTGCAGGTAGATCTGTCTTTCAGCTATGTCCACATGCTGGTCTTCACTTGAGAGGTGTTTTTTTGGTGCTTTACCTTGGTTATAGCAAGGATTTCACTGCTTTGGAGTCAATTTATTTAAAGTAAGGTCCATTTCCAGGCTTCATGCTTCCTCCCAACCAAGAACCACCTTGGTCAGGATGTCATACCTGTAAAATGATGCAAAGATGTTTAGGTTTTTTATAAGTTCCTGTTACACATCATAAAAGGTTGATGAAACAGGCTGTAAATTAATCATCTGGAAGAGGGAGAAATGCTTCCAGTGTCTTATTATATTTATTGCACATGTATGAGTAACAATAAAAATGCTGTGTCCCCCAGCCAGGGCACCTTCTGGGGTGGGTATTCCCATCCCTCAGTCAGGGCCCAGGCTTTGTTGTGCTGAGCTGTTGCAAAGGTGTTTCTTATTTACTGGTAAATAAGAACAAGCCGTGGCTAATGCTGTTGTCTTTTTGTTTTCAGTTTGGTAGTCACCAATTCTTTCTTCTGATGACAAAAAGCTATTGTCTCAGTGGAATAAATATTTCTCAATTACTTCCCAGTCCTAACCTTATCATTTACATCTTAGAACAAGAAAACAGTAAACTTTTAAAAGATATAATTTTACCTCTTCACAGTGCTTATCTACAAAGGAACATATTACTGAGGGGGGGAAAGAGCTCTAGTTGTTACTATTATTTCTGGTAGACACCCAAGGAGAGTAGCTAATTTGTTCTTCATTAATGCCAAGGACAAATAAAAAAGCAAGGACTGAATTATGCATTTATTTCCATTGTGCCTGTAACATGGGCTTCCACTCCCCATCATCCTCCAAAAGAATTCCCAAACCTTTGCTGTGTATTTCATGTGATACCATAGGGTGCAATAATGTGGTTTTAAAAGAAGATGAATTTAGTGGTGAATCTTAATTGAAGGCAGAAAATTACATGCAGCCCCCCTGCTGAAGGAAGGATGGACAGTTGGCTGCAATCAGAGGGGCTTTTTTGATATAGCTCAACAACAACCTTTTAGTATTAGTTCACAGAGGCCTCGGCAAAAACCTTGGAGTCAAATTTATTTGGAATTTGAACACTTTTTTAAACCTGGGCATGACAACAGTTCTTTGAATTACACCAGTTTTCTCTTTTGTCGTGAGCTGAGGCAGTCTTAGACTTGTGGGTAACTGGAGATGAAATTCCCAGCCCTGTGCAAAATGAAAGGTATATGGAACTGACCTTTCAATTATTAGCACATGAGTGTGTGTACCCAGGTTCCCCTTTTGACAACTAAATGCCACAGGGCCCAGGCCCAGCCCTTTGGGATTTAAGGGCATTTTCAAGTGATTCACTGAGGTTTGGATGTGTCCCTTACAAAGGTTTTGCACTTGCATAAAACCCAAAGCACTTGGATTTGAAATTAATAGATTTTTATGTGAAAACTTCTTTTTTTATTTATGGTAGAACATATAAATATTCAATGAAAAGGATTTTTAATTTTTCTGTCAGAAGAAGTGTTTGACCCTTGTCTCAAAATGCTGTGATAAATTATACTGTCTTACATATAATATTAATAAAATATTAAAAGAGCTGCTATGCTGCATCTGCTAAAATGTATAAAGCAGGATTCAAAAATGCATTACCATGCTAGAGACAGAATCAATTTTATTCCAGCAGAATAACTCTGTGGAAAATTAAGGAGGATTCTCCAGCATGTTTCTGGAGATGTAGCCATGAATTATTTGGTGAAATCAAAATCTGAATTTCCCAGCTTGTGTCTAACTTCAGGAAACCAGACTATATTGATTCAAGTTTGTTTAATAAAAGAATTGGGAAGGGTTTTGTGCTGCTCCCCAGTGATAAATTGCCTCAATCTTTTCTTTTATTATCACCCTGCTAGTCCTCGGCTGCTCAGCCCTGAATTAGGCACCTAAATAAGATCCAGATTTGCCAAAGTGCTCAGGAGTCAGGAGTTTCCACTGGGAGACGTTTTTCCCCTGAACTTCCAGAAGAATTAGGTAATGGAGACGGCCCGTTCAGTGTCACAGAGGGAACCAGTCTGTTTGGCAGCCCTGACCTAAAAGGTTTCAATTTTCTGGGTGTTGCTGCTCCTGCAGTTTCAGGCATGTGTACAGAAGAGTGTGGCTGTCTCTCCATCACCCTCTGCTTCTGGTCATGGCTGGGGTGAGAGCAGCCAGTAATCCTCCAGAAAGCCTCTCTTAAAATACCTGAACTCCTCCTATCAGCTTGCATGGCTGAATAGCAACCACTTCCCTTGACACTGAATTTCAGGCAGGTAGAACAGCCATTGCTGGAACAAGGTTATTCAAGCTTTACTGGAGCATAATCTGCCTTTAGGAAAAAAATTATTTTGTTTCAGTGGAAAGTTCTGACTCATATCAAAGGTTGGATATGAATACATTATATATGCACACAGCAATTATTATGGGAAGGGCTTTACATTAGGACAGCATTTTGTCCAGCCATGCAGCATTAGCTCCTTGTGATGAACCCAGTCACCCAAAAGAGCCTCAGTGCACACCTGGCAGGTTTGAATTTTTGAGTTTCTTGCTAATTTTTATATTCTCAGCTTAGTTTCTCATATTTAGTTTCTTCTAGTCCAGCTCTCTTCTGTGCAAGGGAATAAAAGTTTCCACAGTGCAGAGGAAATGAGGATGAAACCAGGCTCAGGGCAAAGTGACTTCACTTGCTTCCTAATTGGTTTGAGGTGGGAAAAGCCAAGGAGGGAGACCAGTAGGTCTTTCCCAATCTCAGTCTCTGTTTTTCCATCAAGCTTGATGAGCTGAGGTCCAAAGTCATCCATGCCTGGGATTCTGTGGGTTAAAAGCCACCAAAAATGGAGCCATTCTTTCCACATCCAAATCAACACATGGCAAATGGGCATAAGAGAAAGAGGCCTGAGAATCTCATGAAACCAATTTAAAAAGAAATTTCATCAGCTGCAGTGGAATCCGAGCCCTGTACGTTGTATAGGATAAAGAAGGATTTATATTGGATGATTGTCTAATCTTCCCTGTAAGTGGAACTTCTTTGGCCTTATTTTGAACCTGGAGTAATAAAGAAGGAAGTGAAAGCAAAGGTAAACCTAAAGTATTGTTTTACTCTAAATGCTTTCAGTAAAGGGCCTTGTTATCTAATGATTGGTACTGGATGGCTGGTATAAATCGTGCTGTTTGTTCCCCGCTCTCATGGCGAAGGAAAGCAGAGGCAAAAGGAAATCAATTGGAACTAGCAGGTAACAAATGACCAGTCTTAGGCAAGCATAGCAGATGGGGAAAATAGAGTTGTGGGCATACATTATTGGGAAATGCAGTGGTGACTTTCCCCGTTATTTAAGAAATGCAGCAGATAATGAATATTTTTGATGGAAGGAGCCACTCGGATAATTAAGAATGTGCAGATGTGTGAATATTGAGTCATATTTTCAATGTTTTCTTAGATGGGGTTCTTGCCCTTGATACTGAATTGCCAAAAGGGGAACCAGAAAATGTGGTGGCAGCTTTTGTGGGGAGAGCCAAGCCCCCTTCATACCAGCTGCCCCAGAAGAGTGCTGATGGAGCCAGCCTGGCAGTGCACTGTCCAGAGGCAATTCTGGAGTTGCCTGGGACTTTGGGAACTATTTTGGCACTACTGTGCCAGAATGAGCCCTGCAGAGTTGCTACAATATTGTCCCATCTGAATTCAGATGAGGCTAAGTTCCAGTAGTTTTCTGTTTGGGGATTTCTCTCTTTCCTGGTAGATCTTTACTGTTCAAAAAGATTCATTTTTTTGGAGCCTGAACAATCTCATAAAACTCAAGAACAAGCTCTGCTCCAGTGTCAGTTTTTTTCTGGAGATACAAGCAGGGAAAGGACTGACGGGGAACAATTCTTTCTGCTAGGAGGTGGTGGGATCCCTGGTTGTGGGAACCAGGGTTGGATCAAACAGAGTGTGGGCAATAGTGACTTTTTACCCCCCCCTTACTTGCCATGTATACCCAAACCACCAATTTTACACCTTTGATGCAAGCAGGATTTTAGAAACCTGGAGCTGGGTGTAGGGAAGAAAAGTGTCCTGTGTGTGAGGAAGCACTGGGACACAGAGGTGGGAGTCTTCATCCTTCATGGTTTTAAAGACCATCCAGACCATGCTGTGAGGGACTCTTCTGCCCTGTGTGGAGGGTGATGGTCAAAGTCCCCTCTAGATGACCTGGTTCAAGATTTGGCCTCCTACTGTGCTCACTAGGCTCATTTGAGAGCCTAGTCTGAGTTATTAGTCCTTTATACGTGGCTCTGTGTATGCAGGTAATGGGGACAGCTTTCTTTTAAAAAGTTCTTTCAAAGCTTCTTAACAATATTCTCTGTATGTTACCACAGTGCATTAGTTCTGCAAGCAAATCCAGAAGTGCTACAGGGGGGATACCCTAACACCTTGAAAAGTATCAGTAAAAACTGCTGAAAGCATTAAAAATAAATGAATCATAGGGTGAGAACTAGCATGACAGGTAAATAGGCAGGACATAAAATGCCTCTGGAATCTGTGGGATATTTGCAGGTACAAGGGGGCTTCTAAGTCAAGGTTCATTTACAATGTCTGGTTCCTCTCTCCAGGAAAGATTTCTAATAGATTCAAGGAGACTCCAAGCTTTTAGTGGGTCTTGGGAGAAGAAAGGCAGCTCTGTAAGGAAAGAGGTTTGGTTTGTTTATGGAGAAAACTCCCCAGTCACATTCTATATTGTGTCCTGCTCGGAAGAATAACCAAAGGCTTTTACCCTGAGCAGGAGGAGGTGTTTCTGTGCAGCGGCCACAGCTATAGTACAGAAACACCACCTCCAGGGCACGGGAGCCTACTGGTGATGGGCTGCAGCCTCCTAGAAAGCCCCTGCTCCATCAGGAAAACATTTGTGTTTTACAATTAGATATTGGTTGGGTTTTTTGTTTTTACTGCCCAGGATCTGTTCCAGCCTGTGGCTGCAGCACTGTCTGAATGGTGGAGCTTTGCCAAAAGTGAGCAGTGTCAAATACTCTGTTTTACCATAACAAGTGCAGAGGTGAATGAGCACTGTCAAGAAAGCACCATGAATACTCTTTTCCGTTATTAACTGAATTTATTATTTTGCTGGTAAGAGTTACCAGCAGAAGGTGAACATTAATTTCACATCTGCATGAGCCTGGGCTGGAAATGTTTGGGGGCTCATTGGGTCGGGGGGTAGAAGCAAGCTCTGACTGCTGGTTGCTAAACAAAACAGCTAAAATCACAAATATTTCCAGTCAGTCATGACTTTAAAAATATCCAGGAGCGTGTTTGGATTTGGGAGCATGTAAAAGAATATCATAATCTGCTCAGGCTATTATGTGAAACAGAAACAGGTTGAATAAATCATTACCTGATTTTATTCACTCAGTTTGTGCAAGTCTAACACCACGGGCTTGTGAGCCTTGGCGGTGTAAAACAATGGGCTTGGCCTCCTCTGCTTGCACAGCAGCTCCAGCAGTAGCTGGGATGTTGGATACATGAATGTGTTTTTATTTCTACTTCTTCAACAGCTCTGAGAATCCTCTTTGTTCACAATAGTCACAGAAATTGTGGTAGGTGTTTCAGTGCATGGATTTTTCAATCAAAGCTTTGAGGAAATCACTACCATGGCGTGCTCTATGTACAGAGGAATGTTTCACTCACTTTTCTCATCAAGAGGAAAACTCATTGTTCATCCCAGGAGGACTCAATGGTGATATATCCTCCTAGAATGGCGCAAGGAGATAAAACTCATCCAGTTATAATCTATTCAAACCTCCAAACTTTGAGGGTTGAAGGGGTTTGGAGGAGTTCATCAGCAGCTGGAAATGAGAGCTACAGAAACCAGCTCTGGGACAGATTCTCCACGCTCCCTAAAAGTTGTCCTGTACTGCTTTGAATGAGGACTTGCCCTCAATCCACCACTGGGCATGGGAAGAATTGTGTGACTTACAGAGGTGCCAAATGCAAATTGACCTAAGTGCTGATGAAAGGCAAGGGGAGCAGATGCCATTTCTTAATTAAAAAATAAATTCTAATTTTAGGTTATTAGTGCTTTAAAGTAATTTTTGGGTTGTGGAGGTTTTCCCACTGGGAGAGGGGACTCTTCCCTCTTGGTTTGAGGAGCAGCATTGCCCAGGGGATGTTCTGCCATCAGGAAGGGTTTTTTTCTTAATGGAGCAGCCTAGTTATCTTAATTTATGAACTGAATATTTAGAATGCAGAGATGACTTCATTGAGCTGCCTTTTTTTTTAATTACAAAAGCAAATGGAAATATTCAAATCAGATCACACTAATTAGTAGAGCTAATTATGTTTTCCTAAGCATGTCTCTTCTTACCTATTCTGCAATGAAAAAAAAAAAAAAATCATTCACTCATGATGTAAAACAGGGGAAAGGAGAGTGCCATGACAATTAGCAGTAATTAATGAGAAGCTTTGAATTGCTTCATGTTAACCTCAGCATCTATTAGTAGAAAAAGCTTGGATTTGCCCTCTGAGGGGTGTGGGTAGGCACAAACTCCTCCTCTCCCAGAAGGGAAGCAAAGATGTGAGGAAACACAGCAAGGAGTTAAAATGGCTTTACTCATTCTTAGTGAGTGCTAGAAATAGTCACATGCACCTGCTGCAGATTCACATCTCTACACTTGCAACAAATAAAATGATACTGGTAAAATGTTTAAATTGAAAGGAATTTCTGCTTCTTTAGGGCATATTTAGGTTGACTTGAATAAATGCATGATCATTGCAGCTGGGTGTAAGATGTTACTTATTTGGTACAGAAGCTTTTTAGATTTCAGAGTTTTGAGGTTTTTTTCACACTGGAATGAAAACAAATCTCTGGAAACTTCATGGAAGGGAGCCATAGATTATAAAATAGCTTTCTTTTAATATTGGTATGATCAAGTTTCTTCCAAGAAAGGCCTTTGTAATGAAAGGTTCCTCTCTGCTGTGAGACACACAGATATAAATTTATATGGAGTTACCTGCATTCAGAACTATAAACAAAAAAATATTGCTGAAAATATCTTCAGTTATGATTAATTTTCAAAGACACTTAGGTTAAATAAAAATACTGAAGACATTAGGTCAAGCTCCTAGATTTGCATTTTGCAGCTTTTGCTCATAGTGCTTGTCCCCTACATCCATGGGACACATGAAATTTGTATGACAGAGCCTGGCAATAGTGCAACAGAGAGACAGATGACATCTTGCCCCATGTAATCAATCTTTAACAGCAGAGAGATCAGAATTTAATTGATGTTCTTTGGATTAGTCCATAAAATGCTTTAAATGCTTTATATAACTGCAGATCCTGTGTGGCCAGCAGATAATATCCACATCTAGGAATGTTTTCCTTTGGAAATATTTACATTTGAAGTTGTGAGCCCCATGACCAGCTCCTTCCTGAGAAGTGACATGTGGAAGAGTTGAGAAACAGATCCATCTTCTGCACTGCTGCTTCCCTGTAATTGCTTCCTGAAAGCAACATGTCCTGGATATGATTTCTGCAGCAAAGTGAGAAGAAGTCACATTAACCCACTGAAAGGGGAGATGCTGCTTTCAATTCTCCTCTTGCCCCTGCTTTCTCTCCTGATTTATGGATTCATTGTATACTTTGCTCCTGACACAACTTTGTGTTTTCTCTGTCACAGTGGCTGGGATATTTCTCTTCCCAAGGCTCCTGGGTCTCGGGCTTGCACCATCTCTAATTGAACAGCTGATGATTGATAATTGAATACAAGAATAGGCTAAAAAGCTTGGCTTGAGCAGCTGAGGAAAATGAAAAACTGATAGAGGTTATGTCTGATGCTGAAGGTGACAAACACTCCCAGCACACCATTTAAGCTAAAGGACAGTGCTGGAACAAGTACAAATGGGCAATAAAGTGTCCATGAATATTCTGAAGCCAGAAATGAGCTTTCTAGTAAGAAGAGGGCAAAAAGGAGGACCACCTCCTCCATGGGAGTGCTGGAGTGAGGACTCCACATTGACAGAGCTGCGTGAAAGGTGCCTCCAAACACCATGACACTGTCCTGGTGGAGCAGGTCACCATGAGTCCACAGCTTTTGGTGGATATATAACAGGTGGCATGGATTTCCTGGTCTGGTGTCCATGTTTATAACCCCTTTTGTTACAAATCATAGGAATCTGCCCACTTTTTTGGGTTTCATATACTTGAAAAGGAATGCTGTAAAGGATGAAAACAAGGCAAAAGACAGTAAAGAGTCCTTGTAACATCTTCCCTCTCCTTTCTGCTGCTGCCAGACTTTTTGCATCCCAGGTTGAACGTGGCAGACTGAGGGGGTAGAAGCTGACCTCCTGTGAGGTTGAGATATTGAGAGATGGTGAAGTAGAATAAATGTGGAGACCCTTTGTCCCAAGGAATTTCATTGCTGAGCATGGCATTGCTTTGCTCTGTGATATATGACCTATTTCTCTGTATTCTCTGCTGAGCTGGGGAAATAATCTTGGAGAGGTGCTTTGTGTGGAGGTCTGGCATTTTGTCTGAAGCTGCGATGCCGGAGTTTTGTGCTTGATGGTGCTCGGTCCTCAGCGTAATAAGTTTGCTTTCAAGAACTGGTGTTTTCAAAAACATTTGTTAGCTTCATTTTTCTTCCACTGACCTGAGCAGCAAACCCCTGAGAGTGGAGTTAGGCAAGGTAGCACACTTGTGAGAAGCCTTTTCCATGCATTTTGAGGGAAGGCAAAGCTTTTGTCCCAGGGCTCTGGATCAATCCTTACTTTGCCTCTGTGCTGCCCTGCATTGCTCAGTGTTGTTGTGTTGCTTTCTGCCACTGCTTCTAAAGTAGTCTGTTACTGGACCTGGAAAGAGCTTTGCAGTATTTAATCTCATCAGAGAAAACTTCCTCATCCCATTATTTGGGCAATTTTGAGGTGGGGGAGTGGTTGTTTTCATTTGGGTTTTATGATTTATACTTCATTTTCACAGCGTGTTTGTTCAGGAGGAGGATTTTTCATTGCTTGCCTTTGTAGTGATTGTTTTGTACTTTCTTGGGACAAACCGAGCTCTTTTGAAGGTCCCTGTGCTTACGTGCAAAATATTGGCAGATCTCTGAGGCTGAGGAATGCAGTGGAAACCATAGTGCATCCTGTGCTTTGATTTCTGCAGATCTCCTTGTGTTGGTCATGGTTATGAAGCTGAGTTTCTTGCTTCTAGCTCTTATCTATGTTAACTTCTACAATAATCTTTATTGGCATTAAGCTTCTGAATACACCCTGTGAGCTGATTCAGTTCTAGTCTGGACTGGGTTAAATTAGCCCTGAATAGGGGCTGTAAGTGCTGCTGGTGGTTCCTAATAATCTGGGAAAATTACAAAGGGTTTGCTGGTTTGGTTGTGCACTTTGAGGCAGTGGATTTTGTGTGTGGGTTTCTGGACTCCTGCCATGTGCAGGACGGGTGCTCTGCACCTTAGGGAGCCAGACTAGTGGGAGAAAAGGAACTAGATTTACCCATACATGTAAAAAATGTCCTGGGCATGTTCTCTTCAGGGAGCAGTTTGACAAAGGTGGGTTGTCTCTTTGAGCTTGTGTGTTTCACTCCTTAAGACTAAAATGGCTTTACTCACATGAAGAAAAATTAAGGTTTAAGTGACAGACCTCTTGTCAATAGGCATGAAGATTTTATGGTTTGATCTTTGGTTTCCCTGCTACCAATGATAATCTGCACTGCCCTCCTTGGTGCGTTTGTCAGTGGAGTGCACACAGCAGCTCAGCTGGTCTGGAATTTTATTTTATGTGTAGCTTGTTGGGATTAGAGAAGAAGAGATGGTAATATTTGGAATTGCATGGATTTCATCTGAGATGGTTTGCATCTCCAGACATAAAATTTAAAAGCAGCCATACTGCTAAAATCAAGGAAAATTTATCATTTCCTGTTGTTATTTTGGAAGAGTTTCAGGGAGTGTTTTATTTTGTTTGGGGTTTTTTTTTTTGTTTGTTTTCCTTCTGTGTAGATCAGGCTAATTTGTCTAAACTCCTTTTTCTATTTATTTTTACCGTTACTTCTCTTCCAAGCGTTAGTTTGGGACTTTACAACTTGGTTGTTCTGCAGTTGCATGGACAACCTCAACTTTTTTAGGTGTTATGTTCAGGGGCAGTGGAAGGGGAAAAGATTAAAATAATCTTGTACCACTCAAAATAATATGAACTTTGAGCTTTGTGATTTCTGTGCTGTATCATTAGATGTCTCTTTTGCACTTTGAGAAACAGCATTTGAAAAAAACAATATCCAGCAGGAACCCTTCTAGGGGTTCATACTTTGAGTTTTGTCATCCTTCATCCTTGTTTTCCCATGGTTTTTCTTCCCTAGCAATATGTCAATGTGCAAATTTTGGCAAAAGCACAATTATGCACTCAAAACTCATGAGTTAAACTCCCCCGAAACAGAAATTTTTAAAGGAAATCCTACAGAGTTCAACAGTGAGCATTTTTGTGTACAGCAAACTCCTCCCACCATGTGGGTACTTAGGGAATTTTCTCTTTCTCTCCCAGTCCCATGAGACTCTGACACTTCTAACTTCTTCCTTTTATTTATCTCACGTGGTCTGTGGAGCTCTGACACAGATGATGAGCACAGGACCCTGGGATTTCTGCATTCCAACAGGGGCGGCTCAGTCTCCTCCTCTGCAATGAGAACCTTCAATGATTCATCTCTTGTTGCTGGCATGCTGTAGCTGATTTTGGCTTTCTCAGGCAACCTCCAGGTTGAGAACTAGTTATTTAGGGTGGTTACATCACTTACAATGCACTTTTGGAGCGTTTTTATTTCCCCAGGAAATAAGCTGTGACATATCTGTAAGCATCTATTCTCTTCATTGCCATCCCACATCCCTCTGATCGTTGTGTAAACACTGCTCCTCGGGATGCTCCAGCATCACAGGCTTCCTAATTTGTTGCATTTGTATTTTTTTGTAAATACTCTCTTTGTGGACATTAAATAGCAAGCAGATGTCCATCAGAATATCTCCTTTGCAGGCACTGTTTTGTTTGACGGAACTTTGAAGAGCGGATATGTGTTGCCTAGTAGCTTTTATTTTTGAGTCATTTATTTTAACAAATCAGAAGTTAAAAGAAAACCCCAACCCTAAAAATATTTAAATATAGACTTTCACCAAAATGATAATTTGTATTACAGATCATTGTGTTAGCCAGTCATTCTCTATCCGTTGTTTATTTTGGAGTTCTATAGTTGGACAGTCACCCCTTAAACATATGTGTGTTTATGTGCTGGGTGTACAGCAAGTGCATCACTGGTCCCTAAAATGCTCACCCTGAATAAAATCTGGCTATTTCACATCAGATGGGATCTTGGCCACTAATTTCAGTAGCTCTGGACAAAAAAATCCTTCTACGCTGACTGAAATTCAATGCCTTGATTTTGCCCAGAGCTCTGCTATTGTCTGAACTGAAACCTCTCTTTGCTTGACCATCTGAGTCTGGATAAAAATTCTTGTCTATTTCAATGGTTTTTAAACTAAATTTGCCAAATTACTTCCTCTTCTTCAAAACTATTTTAATACTTAGACTGGTACTAAAGGATACCACAGAAACTCTGCTCTAAAGCAGGGTGGAGTCACAGAGGGAAGCTCTTATCAATATATTTCCTCAGCGAGAGCCTTATGTGGAATTTCAGGAATCAATAGGACATTTCTCACTGATTTCAAGAGGAATACCTTGCTTTAAAAGAGGAATCAGACAAATCCCCTCCTCTCTGTATATTTGATATATGACACAGGATGTGCCGTTTTCTCTGGCGCTTCCCAAGTTTATAATTTGTATTTCACCCTCATGCCACTTTGTGAATTTATTGGCAGCCAGAAGCACTCCATCAGGGTTATTGAGTTTTCCTACCTTTTGGTGGTTATAGCACTTATTTAAAGCAATGTTTAGTTATTTTTAGTTAAGGGCCATGTGGGTGGGTTTGGTACCAGCCTGCCACCAGAGCAAAGTCAGATTTTTAAGAGACTAGAAACCATCAAAACTCTGCTAGTACTTCCATGGGTGGGGGGGATATTTGGTTAAATAGATGTTTATCTGGGAAAGTCATCATCTGGCTAGCAGCATACTGAATGTTTCTAAGCAGCTAACTTATGTATACTAAACAAATTTGGTTTGGCTGCAGCTAGAGCTGCCCTGTGGAAATTCTCAACATACATTTGTTTGATTGAGCTGTCATTTTCAGTTGATCTGCTGATGATCTGTGTCACTTTGTTTAAATGTCCTGGTGGTGGTTTTTTTTTTTTTTTTTTTTTAAATGCAGTGCAAAACCAGTCTGTTTTCTGTGATGGATTAAATTGAGGTGAAATTTGAGAGTTACTCCTGTTTTTGATTTCTGTGCCCTGAGACAGGTGGGCTGGAATGACAAAGAACTTTGCACACAAACACATTAAAACTAAAATGGAGTGGATGCCCTTATGATTTAAAACATCCGTAGATGTGTCAACTACCAAATGCTCCCGTTCAGAGTAGCTGCTGGGATTTGCACTTTAAACAACAAATGGTATTTATTTGGTCTATCCCTCTCAGCTAAAATACCTGGACAAAATGCACGTTGAGCCCTTTTCCTCCTGCAAAAATCCCTCTGGGTGCATAAGTGCTGGGGTTTTAGCCTCTGGTGAGATAACACAAGGTTAATCCTGAGATGAAGTCCCTGGTGGGCAGCAGGGGATGGAAATGGGCTCTCCAGCATGGTGGGAATCTGTCAGCCCAGTCTGGGAACTGGGCAGCATCGCTGGTGGTCTCAGCCCTGGAGATGTCCTTTCTGCAGGCACTTTCTAAGAGACCAAAGCTCCTTTCAGTCCCCATAGAATTTGGTTCAGGTTTTTTTGATTTTTGGAAGTACTGCTCAAGCTTTGGATATTGGTTGTGCTCCCTCAAGCTTGGTACAAGTGAGTTTCTGGTGCTTCCACTGATTTTGGGGAGGAGTGGTGTTGGTTTCAACAGGAAAAGCGGGATGATGAGGTGTGAAGGGGGCACAGCCAGCTCTGAGCAGAGCTCCTCAGGGAGGAATCCCATAGCCAGGCCCATCCTGGTGCTTGGCCCTGAACTTCCCCTGCTCCAGCTGAGGTTTCCATAGCCCACAGCCCTCACTGCAATGCAACTTCTCTCCATACCCAACATGAGCTTTTTGTGCAAGGCTCACCATGCTTCAGTCTTTGCTTTAGAGCCCTTGGAAAGTTCAATTTGTTCATCTCTAGCTTCTCCCGTGTGGGCTTTGGCCCATAAATGAGCTTGCAGCTCTGTGAGAAGAGACTGAGGGATGCCAAGTCCAGACAAATTGCTTATTTTCCAAAACACTGATTTGTTTTGTGACCACGGGTTGCTTCTGTTCACCTCCACATCTGGGATCAGTGAGATGGAGACATGGATGTGCTCTGAGAGCTCTTTCAACACCTTCTCATGGCAATGCTTGCATTTTTTTTCCTCTAATGTCCTTGGATTTATGCATGGTGCTATCAAACTTGCTGAACTGAGGTTCACAGAAGTGTGGAGAAAGTCAGCTAAATACCAGCTTGATGCTTCCTTTGGGAAGTGCCCTATAGCAACGGATACTTTTATTTGACTTGAGTCTCTAATGAGTGTACCAGGGAAAACTGCAAAATGCAATTGGTTCCTTCCACTTCCTTACCCTGGAAGTTTCTTCTGTGAGCAGCAAATTGCATCACTGCAATTCTCTTTCCTGGTAGAGACACGGACGCTGCAGTGAGGCGTACCCAACACAAGATATCTTGTATGACCACTTAGTGCTTTGTGCAGTGTAATGGTCTAGCCTGAAAATTTCTGAGCATTTTTGGACAGAACGAATTAAAGTCACTTTCAGAACAATTTCAGGAAAAGGCACATTATTTTCCTAACATAAAAACTCCTCAGCTTCTCAAGCCATTTTTGCTCAAGGACTCCACCACTTCTATGATTTAGGATGTGTCTCTGTGTTTATATATATATTATATTACATATACATGTTGTATATATACATCCTTGTCATTATAAACAGTACTTAAATCCATGTCTGTAAACATAAATAGATATAAAGTTAAGTACTCTTTATAACAGAGGATTAGTCCACAGTGACATAATAGGTAGAATTAAAGTATATAACAACCTCCTGTTAGTTTGAGTCTAAAAGGTCCTGTGAGATCCTTGGGGATGGAGAGCACTGCCTGGGCCAAGGTCTCTAATGGCATGGCATCCAATTACACCAAGGCTGAATTTACTCCATTAAGAACTATGTATTTATTTAAGCTGTCATATATCAGCCTGCACATGAAAACAATAGAGCTTGTGAAGATTGCCAGTTTGGAAAGGGGAAAAAAAGAAAAAAAAAAAAAGATTATTTTTCAAATTTTCTTCCAAGTTATTGGGATGAACCAGAAGCTTTCAGAGTGCTGATTTATTGCTCTCTGTTAGTGGACTCCTCTGATTCTCCAAGATCAACAGCTTCAGAGAAAGCAATACAAGGTGTGTGGAACAAAGAGAAGAATAAATTACGTTACCAGTTAATTTTCTTTACAGTTAATATATATTAATAAATATCTACAGAACATTTGAGGCTTTGACCAGGAAGCCATGTAAAATAAACTGTGGTCCCACTCTTTTCCCCCCCCCTTTTTTTAATAAAGTCAAAATAGATCTAACTGATGTTAACTGTTTCACAGCAGGGGACTCGTTCTGGTTTCACACTGGTGTCACTGTTGATTTTAGAGGGGGGATGTGATCAGGATAAGGACTGTCACTCCTCCCACCTTCCAACAGGCTGCTGGTGCTACAGGAACACTTGGCATTTCTATGCTGCCCTGCTTTGCATCTTCAAAGCACTGGGGAGAGAGAGATGAGTTGTTCACCATGGAGCTCATCTGAGGCAAATGAGATATGATTCCATGGAAGAAATGGGAAACCCAAGAGGGAGTGGGGGAATTTATTACTGGATATGTTTGCAAAAGCAACTGAGTGTGCAGCGTCAGAGCTACCCGCTCCCAGTATGAGAAAAGACCCCGTGGTTTGATGGACCAGGGAGCTCAGAGCCCAGGAGGCCTTTGCTGTTAGTCCTGTGTGTGCTGAAATATCTTCTCCATCTTTTTCTGACTGGCTGGGCTTGGAAAACTCTAGGCTTTGCTGGCCAAAACCTCCCCAGTGGTTTCTGTGTCTGTGAAGCTTTGGCTTGCCTGGAGCTCTCCAAACATGAGCCATGGGCAGTCTCTTGGTCCTTGGGAGCTCCAGAAGTTTCCCCTGAGTTCAGCAATGCAGATGGATGTAATCCATTTTGCTTATTTTCCTCCAAAGAAGAGGGAAAAGGGGTGAACAGATTGAGGTGTTGCTCTGTGTCCAAGTGAAGGGAGTAGCAAAGGGCTTTTGGCTGAGGTTGAAAATACGTGTTAAAGAGAGAACAGGCACCTCCCAGCATCAGCTGTGGACCACCAGCATGGGACAAAGGCAAGAGTGGAAAGCTCTTAGTGTTAAAAATCTGCAAGCACTCATCCACAGAGAGCTTGCCCTTAGAGACCTGCTAGGCAAAAGTATAGCCAGACAAAAACACCCTTGGAGGAGTTTCCAAATTACATGAGGAACAATTTCATAGGAAAGAGGTGACAATATCCTAGATTTGCCAGATTTCTGCAAGCAGTTTCCTTTTAAAACAATTCTCCTGATTGCTCAGCAAAACTCAGAGCTCTAATATTTGGGGGTTTGGAATTTTTTTCCTGTCACTTCTCTGAATGTTTTCCTTTTTCATGATTTTTTGGTAATAACATGAGAGAGAAAATGAAATGTCTCTGAGAAAAGGAAGGGAAAGAAATGGGGGAGAAGAGTGGAGAGGAAATAAAGAATTTTGAGGAGAAAGCTAACTTCTGTTTTGCAAGCACCTTCCTGCAGACACAGGATGCAGACAGGGCATGGGGAGGGAGCTATGGCCACTGAGGCACTGCAGCATTTTAAGCTGAGCTTGAAGCACATGAAGCCTGTGATGATGGAGGAGCTGGGCCCCCATTTTATCTCTGTATAGATGTCTTGGCAGCAAAAACGCTGGTGTTTCCCCTTGTCCTCTTATACAAAGGCCAAGAAAAATAATTGCTACAGATTCTTGTAGCTCCTTGCACTCATGTATGCCACGCTTCCTAGAAAAATAAACTATCTTAGAAAGGTAACTGAGAATTTAGCTGTACTTAATGGGTACAGTTTCCTTTAAACTCCATTCTTGTTTAAAGTCATCCTACCGTGGAGTTTGGGGCTTGCTGTAGGGCAGCAAGTAGCTTTTTCCCAGTTGTGTTTGGATACCTGCAGTAAATTGTGTCAGTTCCACGGGCAAACCTTACCTGCATCACCACTGAAATGAACATTTTGGTAAATTCAGACAAAAGTCCTACTGGCATTAAGATAAATCCTACTTTGTTGGGACAGACCAACCTTCTGAAATGGGGCAGGAAACACAAATACATTTTATCAACCCTGAGTATTTTGTTGAGATTAAAATTTAATTAGTGTTTATTTAGAACTGGCACGGGTAGAATTATGTCAGAAAAAATTGTGCAGTTGCTTTGAGGAACGAGCAGGGTCTGGAACAAATTGGTGATGGAGATAATGTAGATAAATCCAGTTCAGATTTATTTTTTTTTATTTTTTGCCTGGAAGGAAATGAAGCAAAAATTCTTGCACTCTGAAAACGTGTGGGTTTTTTGAGTGACATGTCAATGAGAAGAACTTGTCAAAGTGTGCCAGCCAAGGCCCTGGGTTTTGTGGAGACAAATGGGAAAATATCTTCATTGAAGTTTTACAGTAATCCCACCCAAAACAGTACTGTCATAAAGGAATAAATGTGTACACACATATGATGAAATAAAACTGACTCATAGGGTTTTTTTTAAAAAAAAATAAAAAAGAAATAGTGGGTATAAATGTATACTGATGCCCCAGAATGCTGCAGAATACACCTGACACGAAGTATAGTTGCTTCTGAGATTCATGATTTTCCAATCAGCTAAGTACATCCTGCATGTTACTGGGTGACCTTCTGCTGAGGAGCTGCTTGCAGGAAAAATTGTGGCCTTGTATCTCCTCGGAAACAAATGCTGGAAGCCAGTCTTGCCAGACCTTGAGTTTTTGAAGTGGACAGTATTGTAGGATTAATTATCTGATACTTTTCCTGATTAGTGTATTTGTTATGAGTACTTCTGTTAGTGCTTCAAGGACTTAACTACAGTGTATCACAGTGTCACTTGAGTATAATTAATACTCTTCCACTGTAATTGCATAATTAAAAAGCTGTCTGGCTGCTGGTGTGAAACTCTGTTCTACAGCAGCTTGGTTTTCCAAAAGCAGCTCCCCAAAAGTCCATCCCTCCCTGGAATACTTGGGCATAACTCAGGAGCAGGTACATCCTTCTCTGATAATCTCTCAGCTTTTGCTCTTTTATCCCCAGCATTTTGGGAATGTCCTGTGTAAGGCCAGGGGTTTGACTTGATGATCCCTGCATGTTCCTTCCAACTCAGGATATTCTGAGCTGCCTTCTCCCCACTGGTCTCTGTTCCCTGCTCTTCCCAGGTGGAGTCAAGTCTCTTTGGGATTCAGGCAGTGCGGATTCCCTCCCAGCATCTTCCCCTGGGTGTTTTTGCCCTGGTGGTGTAGGAGGGAGAGGATGGGGTCACTGAGCTCTCACTGGTTCATTCTTTTTTAAGCTCCTGGTGTTTAGAATGAGAATTGCTCAGCTCCTCAAAGCAGATGGATGGGTGTTTGTAGGCTAGTGCTAAACTGCCTGCTGGCAGGAAGGGGTTAAATTCCTTTTTATTCATAATGTGCTTTTGAAACAAAACTTCATGACCTGGCTTTTTTTCCCCTTTCCTTTTTTTTTTTCAAGTGATTACACTTTGCCGCATTATAAGGGAGCAAATGCATTTGTGTCTCAGGACCGTACTCTACCAGATACTGACATGTTCAACGTCTCCTGTGGCTTACCAAACACATCAGGGATGTGGACCTCCCTCTGTTTTCTCATTATGCCAAATAATGAAATGTGGAAATAATTCTAATCCTTTCTTCTGGTTGTGCCGTACCTCTGAAAATATGATAAACTCAATCCAATTAAAAGTCATTACCTCTACAAGGCTCAGTCTCTATCTATAACCTTTGTTTTTTAATTCACTCTGTTATCTGTCTTCATTATAATTTGGTAGAATAGTCATCTTTTATTACTGCTTTCTGATGGAAAGAGGCATGTGATTTCTAGTGCTACTTTGTGACGCATCTCAGTTTAAAACAGTAGAGGCCTACTAATGAGTAAAAAGAAGTTCAGTTACACTGATTTATTACATCGAGATAAAGTTTCATTTGTGTTGATTATAATACTGTAGGTTTAAGTAATTGTTTTAATTTAAAAATGTTCTTTTACAGCAATAGTTTTTTTGCTGTGGCAGGGACTATTAAAGTGCATCCCCTTTCCTGTCTTATTACAGCTGATACAGATTTAGTTAAATTTTGTTCCTAATCGGTATTTTCTGTATATAAGTGACTGGTCTCACTAATTCACATTTAACCTTCTTGTCCTTAGTTTTGTCCTGAGCTGGTTGGCTTCTTGTGCCATGTCAGTGTGAGGATAGATGTCAGGTTTACCATTATGGCAATCAAACAATGAACAAGAGCTGGTTCCCCTAATCCATTTTTCCTCCCTTAGCAGTGACCAGTACTCAGGGCTAAAAATTTCAAGGCAGATTTCTTTCCCCCTCCCTTGGGTCTACTCCATATAGAGAGTCATGAAGTGCATTAGTGGGAATGTGTTAGTTCCTGCAGCTCCCCTCATTTGAAATATCTTACCAAGATACAGATTTAAGCTGGTAGTTAGAGTTTCAGCATGCTTTAGGCTGCCTCCCAGCCCGTTTGGAACTCTCCAGACTCCTTGCTAGCTGCAGATCCGGCTCTCAGTATATCAAATCCTACAGCTGGCATTTCCCTCTTCTCTTACCCCCCACTCTGTGTAACCCAGGAAAGGTTTTGAAAGTCAAATATATATTTATTCCATTGAGGAAACTTTATCAACCAGCACCAAAGTTTATTGGCACTAGCTAGTGATATAATGGGTAGTTTAAACCCTGCTAACTGCGAATAATTTTTCAGCCGTGTTTATGATTGCAGTAGGCTCTAACAGACCAGAAGTACAGATAACATAAATATTTCTACCACAGATGATTGTACTGGAACTATAAATAAAAATTAGACTTAACTTGTAAATAAATTCAGTGCGTGCCAGCCAACATTTATAAACCTTTGTTGCTGCATGTAGTACAGTAATTTATATGGAAAAGTGCACAGGAACACGAGCAGCCAAATTTTACTTTTCAGTTATGCAGGTGCAACTTCCCCCCCACAACAAGGAGAGCAGCTCCTGTGCAAATGAAAGTAGAATTTGACCCACAGTCTCTCAGTGCTGGACCCTAATTAAAAGCCAGCGCCTGGTCCCCATCAGATGCTTTTGACTGTGTTGCTCAATTAGACATGAATGACACTAGACAGAGCACCAAATGCTACTAGTTATTGTAGGGGCTGATGGTGAGAATTGCCAGACACCACAGGCAGGTCCCTACACAGTTAGTATATTATAACTTTGCTGATCTAGTACCAACACTTGGCAATGCTGGAATTATCCTCTCTTAAGGACCTGATTTTCTAGAGCGTGTTCAGCTTCTTTTCTCACTTGCCTGCGGACAGATTTCTCCCAAGTGCATGATGCTCATCAGGAGCTCCCCTCTGCTCCCAGTGAGAGCCTCTTGTTTCAGGGTTGTTTTCTGCAAACGTTATGATTTGAGAAGCAAAAGATGCTTCCCACACAAGAAAGGTTTTTAATGTGAATTATCTGCTTTATTCTTACTGATGTGCACTTGCCATGAGGCACAGACTGCTGCCACCTGATGTCCTTGGCATGGGGGCTCCAGAGGTCACCCTGGCTGAGCTCCCTTTGCATTTCGTGTAGATACTGCTGCCCACAGTGCAGCACCATGAGAAGCTGGTGATTTATGTACTTCAGCCCCAAAGCCGTGCTCAGGCTGCCTCGAGCTGCCTTTTTCTCCTGCCTTTGTCTGCGCAGCTTTTCCTACAACTCCCTCTTCTGCCAGCATGCAGAAGGGTTTGCTCACTGTGGCTCAAGACTGACGTGTGGGAGCTCTGCTGGAATAATGCCCCCTGTGATCAGCAGTGTCACCAGCATGAAGGGAAGGCTGAAATCTGGGCACCACATTTCCCTCTCATTTTGTTACATTAGTGTCAATCCGAAGAAATTTGAGTAATTTTGGTTAACTCCAGGACAGACGCTGATCTCTTTTATTCCTTGGTGGAAGTCTAAAGTAATTACTTTAGATTTAACAGTTGTGTAAGAGAAATCAGAATCTGGCCTTTGGGGCCACCACATGGGTGCTTTAGTCCCCCTTGCTCTCATTGCAGGTTTTTGGGGTTGGACCTTTTGAATGAGTTTTGGACAGCTTTGGTCTCCTCATGCTTGTGTTGGGGTCAAGTAATACAAATATGCAAAATCCCCATGTGTTTGAAGGCTAATGGTTGTGAAAGTATTTTTCCTTGGTAATTGAAGTAATGATTCAGAACAGCTTCAAGTGGTGTGTTTATCTCTAAACGTGCTTGTAATTTCTTTTGTTGTACAATGGAACTTGCCATTTGTAAAACAGTGCTTCTTGCCCACCTTTTATGATTTTCACCTAACTGGGAATTACTGGCTCTAGTCTGGTTAGAGTCTAATCTCTCTTGATTAGGTCTGCCCAATGCTTTTTATAATGGGGTCCTGCCTGGGAGTACCAGACTGCGTTACAATACAAATAATAATAAATAACTGTCAATAGTCCAGATCCACAGAACAGTTCTGTGAAAAGGGAGCGGCACAAACCAGTTTCAGGTACATTGACTGATAAACTGTTCAAGTAGGGTAATGGAGCCCTTGGCTGGAGTCCTTCCTGTGCCTGGAGATAGTAACCCAATCTCTAAATGTTTCTAAAGCTAAGGATCCTTCTTTACATCTCCTCTGGCCCCCTCTGAGCTGTGCCTACCTTGTGTGGACAGTCAGGTGGCTCCCATTTTGTTCACCAGTGGCTAAGAACTCCTTTTGAAGCTAATGGGCTTTCTTCTCTTAATTTTCTGCTTTTCTTGACCTCCTGTGTTCTAGACTGATGTGAATATATTTTGTAATCAATCAGTCTCTGCCTGTAACAGGTTTGTTTTTTTTTTTCTTTAATACTTGTTCAAACAGAAATTCAGATAAAGGTGTCCATTTGTATGCAACAGGAAATGCCTGTCTCCTTTTCAGATATCCCTGCAAATACTCCAGGCTGATTTCCTCTGAACTGAATGGTGATACTAGGTCAAACAAATATAAATGCTCACTGATCTCTTTCAAGGATCTGATTTAGGAGTTTGTGGTACATTCAGGTCCACCCTCACCTCCTGCAGGAGAAGGGATTAATTCACCTGATCCTACCATCCAAAAGCCTGCATTAATGCATCCATGCTGAAGGCTTGTACAAGGCATGATCTATAGAGCTAGTAGAGCTCAAAGCTCCTGATGTGATGGAATTCTCCCATCAAACACAGTTGTGTCCTCATGGTGTCTAATGTTTGGGACTAGGGGTCATCTCATCTTTGAGAAGCTGCAAGCATGAAACTGCATGGCTCTTCTCACTGCAGAAAGCCACTCTGACATTTATCTCAGCTTTTGCTTTATCCTGCTCAGAAGGTGATGGCATTCTGAATTAGGCTCTCTAGATGCCTTTGCTTTCAGCCTGCCACTTTCCTCCAGAGTAATCAATTTATGATTAAATCACTGGTGGCCATGTGCATGAATCCAAGTGCAGAGAACCGCATTTATGTGCTAGAGAGTTTATCAGTCAGTAGTCACTTTGGGAATGTATCTCCTCGGGCCCAAATAACCTGAGGAAAGCAAGAGCAGAATTCCCTATGGGTATGTTTCTCTTTGCCACGACTGGCTTTGGCCATGGAGATCTGGGTGTAGACCTGATCCCTGGAAGACTTTGTGAGAAGTTTGAGTTTAAGGCTGCCCTGAAACACGGCTGAGTGCACCAGGCCAGCAGGTCTGCTCACCGTGAGGGGCCATGGTGTGGCACTTCAGCTGCAGCCAGGCGTGAGAGCACTGGGTTGTGTTCAACCTCTGCTCGGTCATCAGCCTCTTACCTAATTGCTCTTGGAGAGGAAACCTGGGCTGAACTGAGAAACATCCTAATGGAAGGAAGTCCTCTCCTCCTCCCAGCCGTGCACAGAAGGCCTCTCAGTGTTGGAATGACTCCAGGCCCTGGAGCGATGTTGGCGTGTTGCTCTCCCGTTCATCAGGCACATCCCCAGCCACGTGGGCTCCTTCCTGCTGGTGGGCAAGGTTGTGACAAAAGTGCAAACACAGGTGTCCACCCTGGCCTTTTAGTAGCAATTAACCTTTACTCCTGGGTTTCCTTTGAAGCTTGCTCATGTTTTTATTGTAAAATAGTGGTGAAGAATTTCACAGAGACTAATGTCTAAGCTTCCACACAGCCTAATCTCATCTGTTCCCTTATCAGGGGCCTCATTTTTGTATTTCATCCCATTTATGGTGGGGATAATTATTGGAATTTAAAGAGGCCATCTTGAATTTCAAAACTGGAGTGTTATCTGTATGAACAATTAGCAGTTCACTGTGAAAATGATGCTTATCACTGCAGTCCCTGTGTCCAGTTCTAACCTTACAAAGGTTTTCTATCAGTCAATATCCTATGGTTTTGCTGGAAGTCCCTCTGATCCATGTGGGTGTAAATTTAAAGAAATATAGTCATAAACCCTTTGAAAACTAAGACCAGAACCTTGATTCATGTACGCTGATTTTACTAGAGTTGCTTCTATCATTAATTTCACAAATATGTCTTAACAGTCTTCCCATTTCTTGGTCAGTCATAATCCAACTCTGTGTCTATTTTGAGGTTTAAAAACATAATTTTTGCTGGTATACATTGCTATTTCAGGCAAAGGACTATTTCAGTAATCCATTTTTACCCACACTTAGAGCTTTGGGGCATAGAGGAGTGTTATATTTTCCAGAGCTTTCAAGCTGAAAGCCCATGTTTAACGACGACATCGGGTGTGGCTGCTGGAAATCAAAGGAGGCACAATAGACCCAGCAAACGGACTTGTCTCCCTGCCAGGCTTTCAGAGGCCAATTTATCAGCTGCAGGTTTGACCCTATATGGCTAAAAACGAGCATAGCCAGAATGACTGAGATAAGTATAACTGAGGCCTTTGAGTCTGCAAGAGAGAAATTAAACTGGACTGTCCCTGGGGAAGATGAAACATCTGTAAAGCTGTGCTTGCTGAATGTTTAAGGCTCAGCTTGTGCTGGCTTGTGGGCAGGCACTGCTGGCAAGTGGAGCTAAGGAAGGTGGCCCTTTGGGACTGGTGCAGAGCAGATCATTGCTTGCCATGACTTAAATTATTTGGCTGAGATACTCTGTTATTTTGTGAAGGACAGTTGACTGTGTGACATACAGAGCCTTGGTTTTACAGGACACTGCTTGGCAGGACAGGGACAACAGCAGTGACTGTGTGAGATGGGCTTTTTTTTGAGTGTCAGGCACCCAGCTGTCATGGAGAATCAGTGGGATTTAGATGCCTGAAGTTTCTACCCCCGGCGCCCCCCTTCTAATGAGCCATGTGCTTATCATCATCCAGATCACTTTCCTTGTGTGATTTCTCTTCCTGCACCCCATGTGTATACATGGGTTAGGGTAGTTTTTTTTTTTTACCCGGGTTCAAAAACAGCTGAAGTCTTTTAGGCAGGACTGCAATCTAAACAGTTGGGGGAAGACTGAATGGGAGCACGCCTGCCCTGAGTGGATGCAGCATCGCTGCTGGCCTGCAGAGTCAGGGAGCACGTTCAGGTTTTGAGGGATGCTCAGGAGGTGTGGGTGGACCTCTGTCACCACACAGGCTGTATCTGGAGGCAGTAGCAGTGCCATGGTGTGGCAGAGATGGCTGCTGAAGGCGTTGTCTCAGTTCAGGGCAAAGTGAGTGGTGGCATCCAGGCAGAGCTGAGTCTCTATCCTCTCCATGCCCTCTTTCCTGTCCTTTGGAGTCCCAGAGAAGTGCTGCTGGGGGCAGGAATGTATGGCATGGGCTCATGAGTGGTAGGCACAGAGCAAGCTCTCTGCACCATTGCTTTCACAAGCTCTTGAGCATCATTGCCAAAGTCAGCTATGACAGGTAGGATTTCTGAACCATAACCATTGGAAAATCCTTCTCTGTGTCCCTCTCAGCTAAATGGTGGAGTCAGTCAAGATTTTCTGCTTCTCAGAATGCCAGGTATTAGGAAAGTGACAAACTAATCAATATTGGGTTCAATTGTTAAAGTGCAGGCAGAGTCTGCCAAACCCAGAGGCCGAGGGGATGGGTAGCTGAACTTTCCTGTGACATGTATGAGGTCATAGCCAGTGCCACATAAAAGAAAGAAAAACAGTTCATGGCTGTGAATAAATTGCTCACAGATGAAGAATCCAGTTTGCCAGTCCTGTGATGGGAGCAATCTATTCCAATGATTTGTTATGTCCCAGTGTTTGTCTTAGGCAGTACCAGAAGCATGAAAGTACAGATATAAAACCGTGAGATAATATGTAACAAAGATGTGAGGGACAATGGGCTATGACCAGTTTCCAGTGGAAAAGGCATACGGTGCTAATCTACCATGGATAGTTTCTTAAACGAGCAAGAAATTGAAAGAACATTTTAAAGTTTCCTGTTTCTTCACTGAAACAGAGTCATTCTGAAAGCCAAGCCCAGTGCAACGCTTTTGTTTCTGGGCCAACCATATTATGCAAATATCCTCAAGGTCAGCTTTTAAATACCTGGTCTCTGAGTTTCAGTCCTTGGAGAACAGTATTCTCACCTCCTATTTGAATTAAGCGGAATGAGTCCTGGTGTGTATAAAAACCCAAGAACATAAATAAGTTAAATGAATATAAATAGTAAAGAAAGTTTTTTTGGTTAGTTTTGCTGTTTTGCTCCTTTGATATGTGTTGTTTGGTTCAACTGTATTGCTGCTGCAGCTAAAGCCCCTGCTCAAGTAATTCAGAGTTTCTGGCTAAAAGGTATTTATAATCAATCTTATATTTTAGATTGTCAAAAACAGTGAATTTTTCTTTTTTTTCCTTTTCTTTTTAAAATTTTTTGTTTGTTTGTTTCTGGCTGAGCCCCAGAGATGGAGGTTATGTTTTTTTTTTTAATGTGTTTTGGATCTGCCCCAGGTTTTTTTGCAATTGTAAGAGGAGAAGGTTCATGTTCTCTATAAGGTGCTGTTTGGATCCTGAACTTATTTTAGACCATTGCATTTCTTGGAGGTCAGTGCTAAGACACTGATTTACATCAGCTGAAGCTCTTGCCAAGAGTTGTGTGGTAGGCTGGATCCTTTCTCCGAAGACTAATTGGAGGCCATCAAACTTAATTTTGGCTACTTTATGTTCAATCTGTCTCTCTGCAAGACCAGTGAAGCTTTCCTGCTTTTCACTTCTCTTAGATTTCAGTTGTAACATGTAATGCAGGCTTTCAATTGTAATTTCAAAGCATGTGCAGGGTGCAGCGCTGTATCCAGACTGGACAATGGGGTGTGCCTGCCTTTACATCTGTGTGCAATTCCCTTGACTGTGTTCAATGATGCAAACCACTTTTGATGTCAGGAATATTGAGAAACCCTGTGCTACCCCCAGGCCTACTAGAGAGAAGGCTTAGCTCCATCCAGGGTGACTCTGCTGCAGGATTAGTCATTGGTGAAGTCTCCCAAGCTGTCCCTTCCATTCCATGTGCAGGCTGGAAGGGTTTCATGTGCAAAATCTGTCAGGGTGTTTCAAATCCTACTGTTTGGCTTTCTTTTCCAGGTGATGAATGTTTGTATGAGAGCTTTCCAGAACTTCCCTTGGGAGAAGTGCCAGAAGTTGATGGAGAGGCTGCAAATGTCCAGTGTCCAACATCCATCAGCATCCAAGAGCCATCTTCTCCAGCAACCTCCAGTGAAGCTTTTACACCCAAGGAGAGCTCTCCTTACAAGGCTCCAATATACATTCCTGATGACATTCCCATTCCTTCAGAGTTTGAGCTCCGAGAATCCAACGTTCCTGGAGCAGGATTAGGGATATGGACCAAAAGGAAGATTGAAGCAGGAGAAAAATTTGGCCCTTTTGTGGGAGAGCAGCGGCCACACCTGAAGGATCCCAGTTACGGTTGGGAGGTAAGAGGCTCTACATCTTTTCGGTCTGTTGAGTTCTTGTGTATCTATCTATAAACACAGAAATATTTGCAGAATTTGAGGCTTATCCTGCAGCAGCCAAAGCATATTTATGTGCACAAATTGCTTTGTGGCCTTTTGGGGTTTTCTGGACGGACATGAGTGTAAATTGAAAAAGTCAGAAATTAATATTGCTCTTCATGGATAAAACCTACCTGGGTGGGTATTGGCAAATGATGCTTCTTTTGAGGAAAGTGAAGAAAAAGTGTTGCTGGAACATTTCTGTATCCTTGTTAATCAGGTCTTGGATAGTCCTGCATTATGTCTCTGGGTGAGAGATTTGCAAAATCCCTGCATTATAGGTTTGAAATGAAACTGGGTGCCGCTTTCAGGGTTGTGAATTGCCACTTTCTGTCAACAATGATTAAAATAGCCCTTAAATCTAGTGTTGTATGGCTAAACTTGAACAACTTTGTGCTGCTAGGGGGCTTCAAAAGCTGGGGAGTTGATTGTGCTTCCATCTGACTTAGTGGGAATTCTGCCATTCATTTGGTGAGGTCGGTTTGGATGCTGGTGCCATACCCAGCACGCATGGGAATGGTGTGGTTCATGTTGCTTCTGCAGATGCTTTGGGAAATGCTATTCCTGAAGAAGCCCTTTGGTGAGTACAGGCATTCAATCTTGCTTTCCCTGCCTTCAGGGACAACATTTTCCTCACTGTGGTATCACTGAGGATCTGTCTGAGCTCCTGGTCCGTGGTCAGCTCAGGGATTCAAACATCAAGTGGTGCTGCTGTTGTGTTATGATGTAACAAATGTTCCTGTGTGGTTTTATTCATCGTTTGAACAATGTGCTGTAGGAACAGAGCGCAATCTCTGCTTTCCATCTGTACGTTTCCTTTGGTTTCTGATAAGGGCAGCCATGCCGGGTTTGCATGGCTCTCTAGGGGCATGCCTGACCTCTGGAGAGATGGGAGTTCATTTTCCCAGGAAAAGTGAAGTTTTGTTGTGGAGCAGAACCTTGCAGATATGGTGGAAAATGGAAACTTGATTTGCTCTTAACTATCCATAAACACTCGGGGAGCTTATGATGAACTCTCCATCCAGCTGTTTAAACTCCTGTGAGACCTGTGACAATGTGACAGAATAGTGTCAGGAGAAATCATGGACTTGGCAGCCCTCTACTGAGTTAACAGACTGTGATGCAATATAATTGCTAGTGAGAAATCTTTATTATTTGAAAAAGGCACCAGGAAACCATAAAATCTGACCTTTAACCACACCACAATTAAGCTCAAATATTGATAACAGAAATTAAAGCAAAACTGTTGATACAAGACTGTACTGGCAGGTTTAACATTATTCCAAAATTAGGGTATTTTAGACTGGACACTCAAGTGGTGTAGGACGGAATAATCCCACTAAGATTGAGGGAAACCCATCTAGTTTTCCCCACCCTTAGATGCTGGCAGTATTCTATGATATTAGAGACTGGTTTTCCTGCTTGAAATATTTCAGATTTTGGGTCTGTGATACTCAGACAAGAAATTAATATCTTGATAGTGCTGGAAACCCAGCTGGCAGCCTGAATCTCTTTCAAGCTGCAGGACTCGTGCCATTTGAATAGTGTTATTTATTTGGGACAGCTGGGGCAAGCTATTGAAAAATGTTGGAGCAAAATCACACAAAATCAACAGTCAAGTCCCTCTACAATTTGGTCACTCACTCATAAGTATTCTGTGGTGCTTAGAAGAAACTGAATATTTTTCCAACAAGTGGGTTAAATACATTTACTGTAGTTGAAGAGCAACAAAGAAATGCTGGTTACCAGAGTTTACAGTGAGTGAAATGGCACATAGTGATGGGTTGGGGCCAAAGGAGGGATGTGGGGGAACCTGCAGTGCTGGAGAGGACTTCAGTAATGCTCATTCCACCCCAGATCTTCCTCATCACACTCCTAAGGAATCCACCCCTTCCTTGGGCTTGTGCTTTGGATATTAAAGGGGGAAAGAAGCTGATACTGGTGTTTGGACTCAGGCAGCGCTAAAGGCAGTGTGGGATGTTGAGGAGAACTATCATTTACCAAGGTTTAAGTACAGTCTTGGAAATTTAAGCTTTTCTGGTGCTGTTGTGTTCTGCTTAAATGGGCACTTTTGAGAAGCAAGGTGTATGTCCAGCCAGGTGCCAACAAGTCAGTTAACAAATGAGAATTCATTCTGCTGTTGCTGAATTCATTCTGCTGTTGCTGTTGCTGAAATTTCATTTCAGTCTTAAATGGAGGAAGGATAGAACCAAAGTTTCTGTGTGGCGCTGGGTGTGGGTTTTCAGTGACTTTGCAGCCCGAGAGGTTTTAAAATCTTTCCACTTGTTTGATGAGTGAATTGTATTGATGCAGATTGTGGCACAATACTCTTATGTTTGATTACCTGTAATTCCTAGCATAGCTCATGGTGCTATAGAAGCCAGCTGGTGACTTCAACAGGAGGGATGTCCCAACCTCCTCATGTTGCTCCTGGTCCCATAGGCAAAGAAAGTGTTTTGCTGTGTCCAGGTGTACTCATTTCTTCACTTCTTGTCTGCAGTGCTCCAAGAAATGCATAGAGGGGTTACAACATTGCTAATATTTGTGTACTTACCTCTTGAGTAGATTCCCCTGTGACTGCAGAGAGGATGATTAAGTTATTAAAAAAATCAATCTTTTATCTGTGTTTAAGCTGGAACACTGAATGTACAATGGTGTTTGGCTTTCAAAGATGATGAAGAAAGATTTTTTTTTTTTTGAGGAGAACAAGCATTAAAACTTTTTGGAAAGAAAGAGGGATATCTTCCTCAGCCTTTTCCTGATGCTGCACATATTATCCATTTTGTTATGAAACACTTGCTCTGTTTTTGGAATTGTTTAGTATTGCTAGGTAGTCTAAAATCTTACACTAGAAAATTTTAACTGAAAATCCTACATTCACCTTGGAGAGAGGAGTTTATAGTTACACACAAATTTGGACTGTTACTATGTGTTTGGAAAAGACATTTTTTTCCCTTGCAAAAACTTGTTCTAGTTTTGGGTTTTTCCAGCTGTGGGATATTTCTGCCTTCCAGTCTTTGTGACTGATATCCATCTGAGTTGATACTGGGATAAGCCTGGGAGAGAAGTGGAAGCTGGGGGAACTGCTGCTGTTAACTTCTGCAGCCAGGCAGTTGATGATAAAGAAAAATTTTCTGCAGGAGGCTGAGGAATTTCATGGAGCCTGTTCCTACATTCCCCTATAGCAAGGCTCCCTATGGGATCAACACAGAGTCCTGTCAGAGCAAGTCCAAGAAAACAATGTCTATTGTGTCCATTTATACAGTTCAGCCATAAAACACACTCTGGGACAAAAAGAATTTGTTGTGATATAGTCGCGCTTGGGTCATGATTAGAGTGCCGTAGATCAGTTTAAATGAAAAGCCATAAATTTGAATTTTATCTCATTTTGTGCGGCTGGAGTTGAGCATTATCTAATCAGGTATTGGTTAGCTAAAGCACAAATCGAACAGGGGGTCACCGGACAAGGGGAAAGGTCGAGCTATTTTGCAGTTTGTCACGGGGGGTTTTAGTATTTGCCGGCAGCCCGAATATCCGAGGGGGTCGCGAGGCTGTTGCTCGGTGCTGGTTTGAAAAGGGAAAATTGACTGCTGCTTAATCAACAAAGAAAACAAGCTTTTAAGGGATGGCAGTAATTTTTTTTAAACAAAAGCAAGGGAACACGATTTCAGTGATTTCATCGTGGTTCATGCCCCGCTATGAAAAACAACTGGGAGAGTGTTTCAAAGCAAGGCTTGGAGTGGGTCGCCAAGGCACACGCACCTACCTTCGACCAGAGGACAGCCAATATCCAAATTCAGGTCCCTTGCTGCTCTAGCAAACTCAATCTCATTCGTAAGAGCAAATTCTTCACAGCTCTTTTGATCCTAAACTTTTATTTCTTTACTAGGAGGGCAAAACCAGGAGCAATAAACTCTAATAAATCAAACCTGTCACAGAAGTAAAAAAATATTTTAGAGCTTTATAAAGCAGCATATAATCTGTTTATAGAGCAGAGTATATTTTCCTGTCATGCCAGTGAGGCTGAAAAACAACTCATATTTGGTAGAGTATGCTTGAGCTGATGCTATTACTTCTAAATGGAAATTAGGAGGCCATTTGGCTATTTATTTATGTCTCCTCTAACATTTTTCATGTGAGTCCTTGGAGAAAACTGCACAGCTTCCTAAAAATTGTTCTGCAGTACAAGTTTCCCACTAGTTTGTAGGAACTGGAATAGTTGCAGTTGGAAGCTTTAATTCTGCACTCTTGTACTTTCTTTTGACAGTCTTAAAAATTAAATTAATTTGAGATTCTGGGGTCTAGGTGTACCATATATGGCTATGACAATTAAACAATATGTAAAAAAAAGTGTAGGCTTTTAGAGATGAAAGCTAATACACATGCTCTCATATCTGGGTTGTAGAACCTAAAGCAATAGCTTGGTTTTCTTAGCATCCAAAAACTTGTATTCAGTGGGAGCTACCAACCAATTCCTAAGTACAGACGTTATCCCCTATTTTTGGGTCCTCCTTTGGAAAAAAATCTATGCCAGAATGTTGAAAGCAGCATTTTTTTTTGTTTGTTTTGTTTTTAATAGAAGCAGAACAAAAAAATCTTGTCTTCTAAATAACTTCATGTGGAATTCACGCATCTTAAAACTCAAGTTGAGCTATTCTTAATAAACAGTGACAGTACTAGGGGAAATAACTCCCTCGTAGTCAGGAAAATCACTCTGGGAGAGAACAGTAGATAATGACTTTTTCAAAACGAAAAATAGAAGGAACAAAGACTTCATCACTTATGAATATTTTTCTTTGGGATACGGAGTGTGTCCTAGTGTTAAATAAAAAAACCCCTAGATATTCTGCTGTTGTTTGACACTTTCACAGTGCCACTGGTCTGTGACTTTTACAGACCACATCTTGGCTTTTTCTTGAATTGTTTTCAACAGCATTAACATGCAAAACAGCACCACACTCAGCCAGGTGCTTGGAAAGCAGAGAAGTATAATAGAGATTCCTTGCCTAGGTTTTCTCTCTTCATACAGACCGCAGCAGTATAGGGACTCCAGGGATTTTTGCAAAATTATTATTGAAGTAAAAGCAGAAGCGAGGATGTGGGCTATTCTGTTATTTGGAATTAAAAAGGAATGATTTGTTTTATAGTGGGAGGTGGGGCTGCTTTTTGATCAATACAAGACCAATCCAGCCTTGCAGAGTGTGTTCTCCCCCATATCCACAGATCATCCACGCCTGGCAGCTGCAGGTGGGGGTGACATCCTTACCTTGTCTCCAGCACATAGGTGATGTTTTATCCCGTTTAGGGCCCAGCTTTGCAAGGCATAGAGCACCCTGGCTGAGGTCCAATAAAGCACTTAGGCACGAGCTTATCATCAACAGGATTACCCAGGTGTTTGAGTTAAGCACGTGCTCGGCTGCCGTGTTCAGCTCTGTGAGGGACGCGGTGTTCGGTGCGCATGGGACGGAGTTCACGCAGCGTGTCCTGCCTGGGGTGAGGGTGCTGGAGACAGCCCCTCCAGAGCTATGTACAAAAAGGACATTGCTGCACGTGTTACCAGTCTGAATTCTTCTGCTCTTTGCATCTGGGGCTTGTGGTGAGGCTGTGCCTGAGCCAAACACGGCTGCAGCAATGGGAGTCCCTGCAGCAAGGCAGGCAGATGCTGCTCCGTGAGCAGGGCGCTGCCCTCAGAGTGGATGTCAGCAGCATGCTCCAGCCACCTCCCTGGGCTTATCACCAGCTTTCTCCCTGCCCTGAGAACACACAGTTTATAATTGCAAATGAGCAAATATTAGGTCCTTGAATAGCAAGATACAAGCAGGTGGACTTGTCATTCAGTTTGAATTAAATGTATTGACAGCAAAGGGGAGCTGTTGGTCCTTTGGGTTTTTCTGTGTGGGTGGAAGATAGTGAGGACAAGGGGGATCACTCAGCATTAGTCTGTGTTGTCTTTCTTCACTATTTCTACTTCCACCTTTCAGTTCCTCTAATTCTTTGATTAATATGATTAAGCAGAGTCTTGCATGAGGTTGGTGGGATGTGATGCTTTGTTTTGGGCAAAGACCACAACCTGCCCTCAGTCAGGCAAAGCTGCCACTTGCTGGGAGGGAGGAGCACCAGATCTGCAAATCTCCCTTCTCAGAGCCAGGGGAGCTGCTTTCAGAAAACCTTCAGACAGATATCACACAGGAGAGCTGAGAGGCTGCAGTGGTTGCTTGAATGGAAGGGAGGTGCCACTCACCCTGTCCTGAGCCAGTTCTGGCACTGGGGCTGTGCTCAGGGGGCCGCTGAGGCTCTGAGCCAACCCAAGGTCAATGTGGCAACAGCATCAGCATCATAAACTGCTTTTAGCCAGTGCAGGAGGCTGAGCAGCTGTTGGTGTGGCACAGCTGTAAAATCTCACAAAAGCTTTTGTCCCAATGAAACCTGGAATGGGTTGTGTAGAATTGACTGTTTCTCCAGCCACAGAGGATGCTCCACCGTGTCCTTGACCTTGAGGGCAGGAAATCGCACATTTCACGGCACAGTCTAAAGCCACAGAAACCTCTCTGTAGGTCTGTGTGTGTATTGCCCACAAAGCCACTGAGGTTTTAATTTAATCAGGAGGAGCATTAACTCCTGAGGGAAGCAGAGTGAAACCATAAGGGTCAAGTGGACTTAGAGTAGGAAGGGGAGAAGGAAGTTTTGTTACCTTCTTCAGAGCAGAACCGAGAGGATGTTTCAGGAATTTGTATTTCTCTTCAGAACAAAGAGATTTTTATTTATTTAAACACCACCAAGGTAGGTTTTCAGTTTGGTAACATTCTGTCCAAGCAGGTAAGAGCATTAAATTAATAGAGACAAAAGCTGCCATTGGAGTAGATTTGAGATTATTAAATTATAAAGAAAAATAAATGAAATATGCCAGATGTCCCTTTAAAAGACAAAACTGATAAATTGAATTTAGCCATTTAGAAAGACAACATCAAAAAGAAAAATAAAAAGTATTAAACTGAAGAGAATAATAATTGCATCTAATAGAAGTGACAAAAAATAATAATTCTTCCCATTAAATAAATATGTTATAAAAAATTTATTATGAAATGCCACATTATGCAAGCCAGGATTCAAAGATGAGTTCTTTGCATTAAGTACAGTAGATGCCATTAAGGAAAACAGTCAATATGTCACTAAGCCACGGCCTGTAAAATTAAATTGATTTGGTAAATGTAAGTAAGATAGATCTGTTTGCTTTCATCATCAATTTTGAGTGGGTGAACAGGTGATGTCACCAACCTGGGAGCGATAAAGATGCAGGACCATCTGGAAAGCTTTGTGATGGATGGGCAACTGCTTTTGGATAGTGACAGTGCTGTGGTACTTTGTCACTTGGGATGCAGTACTTAATAACTTTTCAATACCATCATAATAAATTTCACTGCCTTATTAATATAGAAATGGTGAGTTATTACTGTGATGGCTACTGTAAATAACAAGAGATGCAGCTGTCAGAAGCTGATTGTTTTGGGCATGTTTCTTTAAGCAACACAGTTGACTTGGGATAATCAACGTATGTCTATATCAGCAGAGTTTATTGCTCTTGTCAAAAGAAAAAGCGGCATTATTCAAAAATTATATGAAGTCCATAATAAACAAGTTTAATATATTATCAGACTTTTCCTATAAGTTTCCTAACACGGGACAATAAATCACTTTTAATAATGCCTTTCTGTGTACAATAATATCCTTATGCTGTAATAATGTCCTTTCCTAACTATTCACCAAACAGAACTTCTGAAAAAACATAAAGGCATCTCGCACCCATCAGCACACTTACAGAATTAAATCTCACTATTTCATTAAAAGGCTTCTTCTGATATAAAGCTGATGGGCTCTAGCTGTGTCTTTCTTTTTTTCTGTTTTAATTGAACAGATGTAGTTAAAAGTAATCTACGACAAAGAAATACAGACAAAATTATAACCATGTGTCCCTAAACACTGGCAGGAAAGAGCATCTGTGGGTGTTTTATGAAAGCCCAGCACTGCTCCGTGACATTGCTGCTAATGTCATGGGGCTGAGGACTGGAGAGAAACAAAATGCATAGATAGCTGTTAGCAGAAGATGAATTACCAGATCAATCATTTAGCACCATTCAGGGTATTACACCATTGTTCCCCGGGAAGATAATTAAATCAATGATGTCTTTCTTATTTGTGTAAAGAGCCACGAACTTGTAAAGAATATCCAAACCTCCTCAAACATATTATTGCTGGATTTTTTTTTGTTTAAACCCTACTGACTTTGCCTTTCAGGCTCTAGCTTTGTCCCTCTTTTCAATTAAATGTCTCTCCACCATTTCTATGACTGCTGAAAAGAGAGCCAGCAGTCTATTAACAGGCAATAAAGTTCAGGAAGCCTAAGACTAGTTTCTTGGGTCAGAGGTGAAAATTGCATACTAAATGAAACAAAGGTGTGTCTTGATGGCTCAACAAGCAGTGGAGAGACGAGCATACATGTGGGCAGGAGGAGATGGTCATCATTAAACAGAAGCAAATGAACACAGGAGTTTGGGGTATGGCAAGATGCTTATTAACCCAGATGAACACATGCACTTCAGAGGACACAGCACTGAGGTTTGATGTTTAACAGTAGCATTGCAAATCTGGGCAGTTGGTCTAATAAAGGCATCACAAAACTTGAAAAACATGATAAAAACCCCATGTTTTGTTCGCTAGAGTCTGCAGATTAGGATATGTTCATCAGACACATAAAGTACACTTATTTGGAAATAAAAGTAGAAAACTGTAATTGGCTAATAGGGTATTTCTACACTGGAGAATATTAATATGGAGCTTTATTGTCATGACAGCCCTCATGTTTCCTGGCTGAGTGGTAGGTGGCATGCTCAGGAGTGAGGACAGAGGTTGTCATAATCCTGCCTGGCTTTATGCGATCGCGCTAACTTTGGCGCGTACAATACTCATTAATTTGGGAAAGAAACACAAATGTTAAGTGGCCCTTCCTTTTAAAGCACAGACCTCACGGTTAGTGTGGAAAGATGTAAAAGAGCCCACAAAAAGCATAACATTTCATCAGGTGAAGCCTACGGCCTAAGGGGGCTCTGGTGTATAGTGGGTTTCCCAAAGTGTTGTTCTTAGTCTTAACTTGATGAAGTGTATTGGCAACACGCACAGAGTGGGCTGGGCTGGAGACCCAGCGTGGAGCTGCTCAGCATTTCCAAAAGGAACCTTCAGTGCCCTCCTATCTTCTTAAAATTTGGCCTCGTGTGGCCAAATGGGCTTTCCAAAAATGTAGCTATTTGCTATGCGGGTGTTTTACTAAAAAAAATAAATCTGGATATTAATGTTTTCTGAGAGATTTGTGGTGGCGGTATTTCAAAGCTGTGGTAGTAATGTGGATTTTGTGCAAAGGTAAGGCTCTCCTGGAGGGGAAAATGGAAGTTTTTGGATGGGAAAGCTTCAGCATTACTGCATTTACAGAAAATATTCTAGAGAGGTAAATTGTGAATATAGACCTAGTGATAGCCTTCAAATTAGGCAAAATTTGCATGTGAATATAGAAAAAGTGGGTTTTTTTTCAAGTCTTAACTTGGTATTTGCCTGTTTGGAATATGTACACGAGTAGGCAGACAAATGAGCAGTTAAAAAGGAGGAGAGAAAACAATTTTTCTATCTTTAATGGTAAACTCAGAAATGACCCTACCAAATCCTCTGTGCGTGCAGAAACACTGTTGATGGTGGGGGTGAGCAGCAATGTGCTCAGCACCTTGTCTTTGAAACACACCTCCTCTCTTGCACAGAGAATAGTATTTTACCATTTTCCCCCAGTTAAGACTGTGTGAGAGGCCTTTTTCATTATTTGTTTGTAGATCAAACATTATTTGTTTGTAGATTTGTTTGTAAGTCTCAAATTGCATTTTCATCTACCTGCTGATCCTGGGCTGTGCGCTTCGTTACTTCCTTCATCCCTGTTCTCCTCCTCTCGTAACTGGTGCTGCTGTTCTCCACATTGTCCCAAAACCTTGGAGTCAGAAGGAATCCCTGCCTAGCCTTGTGAAATAACTTCCTTCTTCTCAGCTTCTTCCAGTCTTTTGTCAGTCCCGTCTATCTCTGCCCTTTATATCTGGCCCTCATCTTCCTCAGTTTATTTTTCAGCAACTCAGTGCCATAATTGCCTGAAGCTCTGGCTGTGCACATGGTTTGCTAACCAGGCTCTGATTGCCTTTTAGTGGCTACATATATTTTAGTCTCCTACTCTATCTTTTCCTTTCTCACCTCTCTTAACATCAAGATTTCAGCGTCCCTTAGTTCATTTAAGCTTGGGGCTTTCCCCTAAGCTGTGAACACAATTTGCTCATTCCTTCCCACAAACTCTTCCCTCGGCTTGAAATATCACCAGTTCCACCCTTGGCAAAGCAGCTCAGCCCCTACCAGTATGGACCCTCATTATTCCCTTTCAAAAGCTGATTTTCTCAAGTCATCTCACCAATTTGATGGCTGGCATTGTTGCAAAAAAGGCAACATCTCAACTTTCCTCATTAAAGCCTTTTTCCCTCACACTAATGCAAACAGAGATGAATAAAACATGTTTTAGGCAGATTTCACAATAGTTTAAATAATTATTTGAAGATTATGACTTTAACAGAAGTTTCTGTGTGTAAAGAAACCCTCGTGGTAGGTATTTAGCTCAGGGAGAGTGACTTGTTTGGCATTTGCATTCAAATACCTTTGTGCTTCTGGAGCATTTTTCAGACTGGACTATCTGATCCCACCACCCATGACAACAGTGCATAAGTAGAAACGAAAATTCTGGTTTTCAGCCCCAGCATTCCTGAATAAAATTTAGCTGATTGCAACAGTATCATTTTTGGTGTGATTTTTAGTGGGTTTGAGTTTGAATGGGTTTAGAATAGGTGCTTGTGCAGCTTTTGTCCCCATGCTAATGCTCCCGAAGCAGTGGGAGTCAGGAGGAGTTGAAATGATGACCTGAAATAGCAGACGGCTCCAAACAGAGCTGGATTAATGTGAGATGGGGCCCTGGTCCCGTCCAGCCAGGAAAGTTTCAGCCAGCCTGGAGGAGCCCGTGCCCTGTCCCATCCAGCATCCCCACCAACAAACCCCATACCTCCGAGCCCCTGGACCTTCTGCAGCACAGAAATCCCCCAAAGGGGTCTCCAGCAGCACCGTGAGCCCTGTGCCATGCTGAGCAAAAAACAGCAGAAGGATTAAAACCCAATTTGCCCATATTCTGATGGGCTTTGTAGAATTTTTTATGTGGAACTTACGCATTTGATGTGTTTGGAAAGGCTCAGTAGTACCGTTCCTCCTCCTGTGATATTGCCAGGCTCACTCTGTAATGCTGAAGAAGAAGAGAAAAAAAACCAGCCTTAGTGTTGGGAATTATAAATAATTTGATGCAACAGGTTTAAGTTACCATTTTTGTGGTGAAAAGAAAAGCTTAGCATGATCCAGATTTTCCTTGGTTTCCTCCCATTCTGCTGAGAAGCAGAGGTATTCACATTTCTTTGTCTAACAGTTTTATAATGTCTTAAGAGATTAACAGTGAGCATGAATGAGGGGCTGAGGATTAGACGACAAAAAGCCCGAGCCGTCCACTACCTTGTTTGCACATTTTACATTTTTCAGCATTGCCGAGCGAGTATAGAAACTAAGGAAAGATAATAAGGACCAGAGTCCCAAAAGTGTTTAGTGATTCAAAAATATTCAGATGCCATGTCAGAACTGACAGAATGATGGAGCATTATGTGGCAGGACCCACTTTTTTGTCTTAGGGTAAGCTCTCACCCTGAGTGAATGCAGATGTTATCGCAGGATCCCAGACAGACAGTCAGTGAAATGTGACAAGCTGTCAGCAAAGTTACACTACGTTGAGTTTGCTAAAATATCCCAAAGCTTCATACATGGCCTTTTCTATTATTTTTATTTTTTATATATATATATGTATATAAAACTCATAGCTCAATCAGTTGGGAGGTTAAAAAAAAAATGGATGAAAAAAGAAATGGTTACAGTAACCTTTCCAGTCAGGGATCCTTTGAATGGTTCAGACGTGGCTGTAAAAGTTTTTTAAGAGTAGGGGGAAAATGATTATCTGAAATATTTGGAAGGTTATGTTGGCATCAGTGAGATTTGTGAAGGCAAAGCGCAGGGTAAGGCTGTTAACCACATGTCAGAGTGTGTCAGTCATTCCCTGAATGATTTGGGTATTTACCCCTGTGAAATGCTTAGTCAAATCAGTAATAGCAGCAAGCAGAAGTAAACCTTGCCCATGCTCTGCTTGGTTTTCTCTTTAGCAGGGTATCAGCTTCAAAACAGGGGAGTTATAAGCAATTATAATTCCTTTACTGGTTGGTTTGTTTTTTTTTTTTTTCTAACCTCAAAATTAGATGCAAACAAGCTGGTAAAATCGCAAGCTGAATAGCAAAAAGGACGTCAAGTGAACTGATTAAAACATGCTCAGAAAATATAAAATATATGTCAGGGCAAATCAATGCAAATGATCTGAATTCAGATATTCTGAAGTCATAATGAGGCTCAGAAAATTACTTTTATTTGGAATTTTGGATCTGCAAGAGATATTTGATTTGTAAATATTGTAACAAGATATAAGCTTTTAAAATTTTGTGTAGAAAAATAAGGGCTCTTTTCTCCATAATCCAAAATATTTAACTTTCAAGGAATATGCAGGGAGATGATGCTATTTATATGCCAATATACTTCCAGGACTGTACTTGCTGTTTTCTTCTTTTAGTACTTCATTATGTAGAAAATATAAATATAATCGGGGAAAGTAAAATATTTTTACAGATGCAATTGATTTTCACTTTCGAGTTAGGACAGACTCAGATTCAAGCTTTTACATAATTAGAGGACAGGGAGCCTAAAATACTGATGTTTTCAATTTATTTCACAGCTTTATTTTAAAGGTATATTTCCTTATACGGGTGAATAGATTTTGATTTGAAAATGCTAAAGTAAGTAATTATATATTACTTTTCTAAGTAATTATATATATCATTCAGAGAAACCCCTTAATAGTCTGTATTCTTGTCTCATTACTGTTAGCTTAAGCCTAAATTTAATGAGAAGGCTGTTTATAGTGGCACAAACTAATATATTTTGCTAGAATAGGAGTTTCAGTGTATTTTTTCTCCTGGAAGCAGAGCAGAATAATGCATGTGATTTATAATCAATTTAGGTCTGCTTTGGATTAAGATGATCTTGCATTATTTGTTTCCATACCCTGAAAATATTAATTTACTTCTAGAGACAGGGGAGAAAGGAAAACGTAGGCAGGCACAATTTAGTGCAATTTGTGTTACAACAAAATGTATTACCAGCCAACACAACAACCTTCCGGGCTGGGAAAAATGGGATGCAAAGACACTTAGGAGATAACATCTCACATAGTGCAAAAAAAACCCCAACCAAACAAAAAAACAACCAACAAACCCTCGAAGTAAACAATCCAACTAAATTATGCATATGGAGGAAATGATTGCGAATATGTTTAGCTGGTAATCGCACTCATGCCGAAGTTTTAAATTTCATCTGTCTGCTCAGATCTATTGTGATCCATTAAGTGGCTTCCTTTTTTTCCGACAAATTGAATGCTGCAACTGCAAGGAGCTCTTTTGTTCTTTTAATTCAGTCAGCATGGAAATGATTTTCTCATTTCAGGCCCTTTTCTGTCCTCTCTTCATTGTGTCAATAAAATAGAGTTGTGCAGAGCTGCTCTAATCAGCTTAGAGTGCTAATTCATTGCACTGGGATGCTATCTGGGTCCGGCTACAGGTGGGCACTATAAGGGGTCAGTCTCCAGGGGAGTCTAATTGTGTCTCTCTTGGGTCTTGTTTGCAGAATAACTCAAATCTCAAACCCTGGCTTAAGAGAGGAAGGGAAAACGCACAAACACAGGCATGCAGGGGCACAAAACATCTCTAGATGCACCACGCGGTCCCATAGTTGTTTGTGTTTTGGGGAAAGAAATGCTTTAGTTCAGAGGTAAAAGATTAATAAGAAACTTTGTAGGTCAATTTTAAAATTTACGTAGGAATGTGGTCATTTTGAGATATAGGTGTGCAGGAGGGTGAGGAATGCCTTGGTGCTGGTGAGGGGTTTGGGGGGAGTCTCGCTTCTAAATTTTTGAGGCTTTCAAAAGGCTAACTAAAACCAAGCAAATATTGAAGAAACAAATCCCCGCTGCATGTGCCAGTGGTGGTTTTGAGCAAGCTTTTTGCCAGGCATGAGAGCAGGCTGAGCCTGAGGGAGTCTGCCCAGCACTGAGGAGCCCAGGGGATCCCCAGGCAAGCGAGGCAGGGACCCTGGGTGCCCCAGTCCTGCTCCAGTCCCTGAGCCCCTGGCAGCTCCTTCCTCCCAGCATGGAGGGCTGTGCTGACAGCAGGAGGTGATGCTTTCTGCTGGGCTCTTCGGGTCTTATGCTGGGTTATGTCAGAGAACAGGTTGGGAATGACCAAGAGAGGATCAGTACGAGGGGAATGGAAACTCGTGTATGTCTTCTGCCTCAGTATTGTGCTGTTTGGCATCAGAACTGCCCCTAACACAAGCAGGCTGCAGGCTTTGCTGGTTTGTTTTTTTAATAGATGTTTTTGTGTTTACTGCCAACCACAAAAAAACCCCATAAAACAAAAAAGAACCAAAAAACCTACACCTGAGAAAAGAGACACTGCTGGGGAGAAGGGGAGGGAATTCCCAGTGAATCTCCTGTTTCTTGCCACCTTGTCCCAGGGTGGAAGTGTGGGAGCATCTGCCCTGGGCTGTGTCCTTGCTCTGCATCCCAAGGGCAGCCCTGGCATCTCTCATCAAGCACTGAGCAGAAACTGCCCAAATTTCTCAGACAGACATGCTAGATGCTGCCAAATATCTTCCTGAAGCAAGGCCAGCAACCCCAGCACAACTCTGCTCCCAGCGCTTGCTATGCAAGCCAACAGGGGTGGGCACAGATGAGTTATAGGTTTCCAACCAAAAATTTCTCAGTGCCTTAAGGATGGCAGAGCAGCCCTGGCACATCCCCTGGCTGAGGAGGAAGGGCATGGCTCATGGCAGAGCAGCCAGCGACTCTGTGGAAAGAAAAATGCAGTAAAAGTGCTAAAGAAAACGGAACAAATCATAAATTTCCTTAATAGCGTAGCAAGAGGTGAAAGGCTGTTTATTTGGACAGCATTTTGCTTTTAAATTAGCATGAAGATTTTCCCACAGAATGCATTTCCCTTGCCCATAATTGCTTATGTAAAAAAAAAAAAAGGGGCACCTTTTGGAATTACTTAAAAATTTCAGTTCTAAAAAAAATACCAGGTTCTTCCCAGACTCTTTTTGCCTCTGTATGACTGAGGTTCTCAGTGGTTTGTGTGCAGGAAAAGTCATGGCTGTGGCTGTGGGACAGGGGCAGATCCTCTCCTGGAGCACAGTGGAATAGGGATGTAACAAAGTCTCCCAAAAGCTGGTGAAAGGTGGTGCCTTTTCCACAGAGAAGCCAGTACTGGCTCAGAAATGCAAACTGGGCTCTGCAGGGCATCAAAGCCTCATCCTTGGCTACTTCCACGCCTGCAGTCCTCCTTCTCTCCAAACTCAGCCTGGCTGAGTTTGGGCAGGACTGTTCCCCACCCATGGATTTCCAGCTCTATTGTGGTTTTGTGGCAGAGCCGACACCATGAAAATTAATTAACATACCTGAAGACGCTCCTGAGCAGGAAATCATAGTGCTGCTCTGTGATTCAGGGGTGAATAGGATCCCTCTATTATCAAAACCTCCATCAGGGAAGAGGAAATTAAGTTCCTAATTAGACAGTGTCCAAAGGAAGAAGTGAGGCATTGAAGAGATGAAGAAAATTGAGAGGTAGCTGATGCCCGTATCAGGCTAATGATAGAAAAGGAAATAGTAGAGCTTGAAAGGTCGCTGACCTTATTAGGCTTGGAGAAAAGTAGTAGATCTTCAAAAGCTTTCACCTATGATAGGTTGACAATGTGTGAAGTTCTCAAGATGGTCAGAGAGGAAAGACAGCCCAGAAAGAGCATGGGAACAAATTAGGTAGATTACAGTGAGCTGCAGAGATACAGCATGAAAAACATATTTAGAAAGGAGAGGAATTCAAAGGAGAAACAGCCAGAAATGTTTCATTTCTTGGTGGGATCTATTTTCACTAGGAGTACAGGATTTTCTTTCCCACTTGGTAGTTTTATTTTTTTTACCATCAATTAAACTTGGTAATGATCCCTCACTGGGTTTAACATTTCCCTAATGAAGTATTTGCTTTCTGCTAAACTGAAATATTTCAGTAGTAGCCAACTCTGCATATTAACTTTACTGAGATAAAGATAGTGTTGCTAATAATAACTTCAACATTAGATTTTGAATATAAGAACACTTAGTGAAAGCTTTGCAGATCCCTTAGTGGCAAGAGACTTTTACCTTTGAATACCAAACCTGGCCAGCTGCAGGAATTTTAAAGGCTGTTACAGGCTATTTTCTCAGTAGGTAAAAACTCCCTGGCTCTTTAAATGAGATATTACAAGAAACAAGTCTATAGCAAGTCAAATGAAATGCCCCTAAAACCTGCCTCCTCCCAGCCTCTCTTCCTGCAGCAGTTTTGTGCTGTCCGTAGGTGATTTCTTGGAGCCAGCAAGGCCTGATTAAAATCCTCCCTGCTGGTTCATGTACAAACATGGCTTTGAGTTTAGAGGTAAAGTTGCTTCTCTGTCTTTCTGGTAAATGCTCAAGTTTTCTTGTTCCGACTGTTGGTAGGAAAGGGGGAGAAGGAATGCAAAGAAGAGGAAATTAAAAATACAGCACTGCACATTTTTCATGCAACAGGACCGGTCCGTTTACAATGTAACATAACAGCAGTTTTTCAATCAAAATAAATGAGGACAAATTCTCTGCTGGTAAAAGTAGATGCAGTGCCATGACTTTCCTTTAACGTAAGCAGCCTCTGATCCACTCCAACATAATAAACCCAATGTAAAGACAGACCATGAGAAAAACCAAATTTTTTCTTTTGCTGTGAGCAGGTTTAATGGCTTTTTTTTTTTAATGCTCTGTGAATAACAGGGCTGTTTTAAAGTAAACCCTGTTGTATTGTGAAATTAAAAACCCCCTCGCTGACAAGTGCTACCACGTGGCGTTTCACAACTGAGGCAAAGATGCTTCCTGAATTTAAAGCTGACACTTTTATCATCAGAAGGAAAAACAGACTGAGTGAACTCCCTGTCTTCTTCTGGAGCTTCCTGAAGCAGTACCACCATGTAGGACTCCAGCCTGGAGGCCAGAAGTACAGCTGGAGTGGCCAGGAGGGCAGCACATCCCTGCTTCCCCCGGAGGGGTCTGTGGAGCAGATTCTGAGTGCTCAGGATCCCGTCAGGGGATGGGGAAGGGCTGCCATCCCTGATTAAATGTGGTCTGTAATAGTATCGTCCTGTTTTCACTCACCACGGCAGAACGTTTCTACCGGGCTAACAAGGCAGAGGGTAATGAGAAACATGCCAAGTTTAAGGGAAAGAGGAGTCGAACCTTCATACAGGAAACAAATGTGATCAATTACCCCAAGTGCAGAGCTCACAGATACCTTATCTTAAGGCTCCTTAAAATAAGAACTTGATTGTTTCCAAATGCGTCTAAGAAGTTAGTGATAGAAACACATTAATGCGAGAGACACGGGAAATTTTATTACCTCCAAAAATTGTCATTATTACTTGCTTCTCAAGATATGGAGGAATCAACACAACTGTCTAACACATGATCATGGCAGTAAATCTATGGCTCCCCATGCATGTGCAGGCTGTATGTAGAAGCAGATTTTCAGCATTGTATTATTGCAGTCATTAAACAATATTTCAAAAAGCTACCAGTATTTATCACAATATAAAAATCCTC